>FIZU01038967.1:0-29241 GCA_900064475.1 Pseudococcus longispinus | reverse complement strand
ATACCCTAAAAATGACCAAAATATGCAAAAATATGCATTTTGAGCTAAAATATGCACTTTTTCAAAAAATATGCATGGCTCATTTCACTCAAAATGACCTGATTCGTGTAGATCTCAAATATATACCCAAACTGAGCATTAGAAAAAAACATAATTTTGCATATTATTTGTTGCCCATGTGATCAGTGACCTCCAATTAGTAGAAAGTTCGTCATATACTAATTCGAGGTCACTGATTTGACATCCCCTGTACATTTTTGATAATGTCGCTCCTTAAAATCTTGAACTGGGCAACCCTTCATAATTTTACTCCTTCAAATTCAAATACTGGCAAATTTTTCAAGATTTATGCATTTTGGATTCCATATCGAATATCTCGGTCTCACAAATTTACAAATCAACTTGATATTTGAACATTTGCGTGCTACGAGTTGCCTTATTATCACTTGGAAGGCGATGGTATATGACCAGCACACCCTGTATATTGTAATATATTTAGATTTACCGATGTATTACACTTAATCTTTGTACATAAGCCTATAGATAGTCCCTTTAAACTCTAATATATAAATCAATAACCAATATTGATATGCAGAATGCAGTACGTACCTATCATACCACCTATATTACAATTGTAATATTTTGCAAGTTACCAATAACAATCTTGCCAACATCCAGAACACACCTGCTAACATACGAACCAATAGCTTTCGCCCTACGTACAAAATAAAAAGCTGCCGCTACATTTAAAATGAGCGTGTGCTAATTCTGATGTGACTTTTTTATCTTCTAATTTCTAGGTATGGAAGAATTTATGGTAGAGCAACCAAGTAGACCACCACCGCCATTACCTCCGCCGAGATTTACCAGAAGCGCCGTGTGATAAAGTGCGACCTTTGTTCAACACTCCGACTCGATTCCCGATTTTTTTTCTTGGGAGTATATATTTTTTTATTTTCAATACTTCACGGCCTACGACTGTAGAATTGTAAATATTACGAAAAATATTTCATCAAGTTTGTATGTACGTATCCCCGGTGTTATTGTACTACCTAAACGACTGACGAGTCTGAAAAGAATTTACCAGTATTTTAAAAAAAAAAAACGATTTAGTATTAAGGATAAAAATAATCTTCCCGAGAAGATATCTCGATTGCTGAGTATTAAGTAAGTAATATGCTGAAACGTGGCGGATTTTTCTATACCTGCCCCTATTTCCATTTATAAATCGTTAAGTTTTAGTATTCGATGTTCGACGAGAAACGTTCAATGTATTACCTACGTAGTTGTACAGAATGTAAATAAAATTACACGTTTAGGAAAACCTGACCAGTGTCTACAGCATTGATGAAATATCTGTAGCGAGTTTTTGTCGACGAAATGAAAATACCTGAGCGAATTTCAAGTCGTTTCAATTTCACGATTTTTGTCAATTCACCTAATTCGAATATCTTGACACGTTGAATCGAATGATGGCAAATTCAAAAGTGTTTGGTTGGATATGTAACGAATGAACAAAACTGCTGAAAATCTTTGGTATTTGTTTATATAATTCTATGTTTTGATATACAGTGTGTTCCTGTGGTAGTACGACGCCTTCAAAGTACTGACGCTACAAACCAAATTACACAAGTAGATGAGTGTTTGCCGACCCCAAGATTTGAAGGTAGTATCTTCAGAACTTTGTTACTCTTTTGATAATATAGATGGAAAAAAATTGTAGGGAGCTTTTTTGTAGAACTTTTTGAGTTCTACAAAATATGTTATATTCATGTTTGGCCTAACTCTCAAATTGAAGGAGCTACGATGAGTTGAAATTTGAAAGCTTTATAACTCCTTCAATTTGCGAGTTAGACAAAATTTGTAAAGACCCTTTTTGATAGAATTTTTTATTTTCTACAAAATCAGTTATGAGCATTTTCTGCCTAACTTCAAAATTGAAGGAGTTACAGCCGTTTAAGAAATTTAAAATGGCATAGTTGTTGAAAATTTGAACTTGGACAAGTATTTATAAAGGATTTACGATGTTCTGAAGAAAACGCCATTTCCATTGCATAAATTGGCCCCTTCAAATCTCGAGATCGGCAAATATGCATTCACTTGTGTAATTTAGGCTGCAGCATCGCTGGTTTGAAGGCGATGTACTACTTCTAGGACACTCGGTATATTTGAAATAGCTCAATATTTGATTTTATCGATGATTTTTCTCACCCAATCTTGATTTCCAATTCAATATCGTCGCAACAGGTACTCACTCGATTTTCAATCTCTTTCAAGGAGGCTTAAAATTCGCTGCAAAATCCTGTCGATGCTTCATCCATACAGCCCGAAATAATAAAACTGTAAATAAACTACAAAGCTGTCTTTCAAAAACAAAAATCCAAAGTAGATGAAAACGTGTAAAATTTTTGGTGTTCCTAAGAGAGTATTTACCCAAACGTATAGGATATTCGGTTTAAAGTGTAAACTCTTGCTCATTAATATCATTAATACGTGTCTATTGTATCTATATTGTATCCGTGTATGGTAAACGAATTTACTATAATAATAATTTAAGCGAAATTATCTAACATTTAAAAAAACCCGAAGCAAAGGCAACAAAAAAATCACTGCCATTCACGGAAGTATGACTTATGCCGAATGCAGTTATACATTATGAATTCGAACGGTATTATTTTATCAATTCTTCGTCGTAAGAATACTATTTTTTATTATAACGTGTATCATATTTTCTTTATTTATAATATTGTTGCTCATTTTGCCTGATTGTAAATTTTTTTTTAGCGTTGTAGCTAAACTGAAGAAAAAAAATCTGGTCGGTACATTATTCGCTGTAAATCTAAGTTTATGACTTATACATACCTACCTTATTAAATTTTAGCCTATTTTAGCAGTTTTGTAGATTTTAATAATGTAAAATGCGCAACATTTGATAAAGTGTATAATTTCGTTTTATCATTAGCGTATGTTGTTGATTTTCGTTTCTCTCCTCCCTTCCCCTGCCCCCCTTCGGTACCTAACAAAATGGTATGTACCTTCCTATTTGTTTTGTTTTGTTTTTTTTTCGAATACTACGAGTAGGTTATATAATGATGCAATAAATGGCAATTATTTTCCAAATATCATAGCGAACATTTTACCAAGTATTATGAATAAAGGAAACACTTTATAAATCATTTGTTTTGCTCATTACAAATTTTTAAATATTAAGAATACCTATTCTAAGTAATTTTAATTGCAATTACGAGGCCTACTTTTGTTCTTCGCGTTAAAGAAAAATCGTTAAGTTATAATACCTACGTTTTTAGTCGGAAAGTTCACTAGATCTTATGTTTATATTCAATTTGAACGACTTTTAATAATTTTTATTTATCAATTTATACCTACCTACGTACAAATTACCGCGCGTTCTTCTTCAGTACACTCTTGCCGCATTTTATATTTTAAAAAAACAAAAAAAAATGTAATGGAAAGTTGATCATAATAAGTATAAGATGTTTGTGGAAATGGAAATAATGTTACGTTTGGTGGTATTTATAACGAGTGGTTTTTATTTCATTCTGATTGAATTATCTGGTTTCAATATCGAGCGAAAATGAATTTACATGCACATTTTAAAAAGGGACCAGAATTCGCTATACCAATTGAACAAATCTATTTTATGGAAGAGTTGTATAAAAGTGGGATTTTCCAATCGGTTATTCTGCAATCAGTTTTGCCGAAATTATCAAGTTTGAATAACGAATAAAAGTCTTCGTGATTGACAAATTAAAAATTTTTCAAAATCGATTCAACTGTTTAAAAAAATTGAAAAAATATACCGCGGGTGATTCGTTCGTAATTCTTCGTTTTTTGTTGACCACGGTTTGGGTAGGATATCCTGTGCTAATAATGCCAGATTCGTGATTAGCGACCTCAAATTAGTTGAAAATGACCTAAAAAAATCAAAAATTCAGTAAATTTTGATATTTGCACTTCGCCTTGAAAACTTCTGATAGGCAAATTTAGTAACACCAAATTATGAAACTAAAACTTCCAATATCTCGCGAAATAATGCTCAAATCACGAAACCGAGTGCATATTCGTGATCAGCGACCTCAAATCTATCGACTGCCTAAATTTCAGCCCCCTGGGACGTGATTTTCAAAAAACGTGCAAAACTGACCATTTTTGATCATTTTTTGAGGTGGAAAAAAATCGTTGAAAATGGGCGTTTGAGATGTCTGGGAGGGGGTATTCGAACACACTGAATCCGAATTCGCGATTAGTTTTGTAATCAGGTGCGTATTTGCAAAGTTATTGTAGTTTTTTTAAAAGGGCAAATTGCTGAAAAATCGCAATTTTCCCCGGAACTAAGCTAGCTACGGCGAAACTGAGGGCGGCGATGAATTCGCCGTGGTCGAATACCCCATCCTAAAAACCTCACTCGTCGATATCGGACAAAAAAAATTTTGGCCCAAAAAACAAAGAAGGGGGTTCATGTTTTTTTTCGATTTTTGACGATTTTCGAAAAAGTCGGTCATATACTAATTCGAGGTCGCTGATTCCGAATCCGACGTCCATTTTTGTCGCTCGACCTTTGTTCTCGAGTTATCGCTCATTTTCAGCTCGAAAATGAGATTTTTGCAGGAAGGAGAAATTTTCGAGGGAAAAAAATGCCAGATTCGTGATCAGCGACCTCGAATTAGTCAATAACGACACAAAAAATTCGAAAATTCGTTAAATTTTGTTTTTTGCCCTTTGCCTTCAAAACTGACGATAGGCAATTTAACTAACATCAAATCATGATTATAAACATTTCAATATCTCGCGAAATAATGCTCAAATCTCGAAACCGAGGGCATATTCGTGATCAGCGATTTCAAATCTACCCCCTCCTCTCCAGTTTCCGCCACTTAGGAGGTGATTTTCAAAAAAGTGTGTCAATTGACCATTAGTTCATTTTTTTATGTGGGAAAAATCGTCGAAGATGGGCGTATTTTGGGCTCGAAAATGGGATTTTTGCAGGAAAGAGAAATTTTTGAAGGGAAAATGCCCACCCTCTAGACCTCCCTAGTCATTTCCATTTCCATACTACCCTCAAAAGTATAAAACATGGTATTTTTCGACTCAAAATTCAATTCAATTCAATTTTTGATTTGTAAAGCAAACTTTTCCAAATTAAAAAAAAAAAATTCATATTTTGATATGGTTATTTTTTGATTTTATGCAATTTTTAAAATCATTGCATTTTTTGTCGTAATGTCGTCACAAACCAGAAATTTGAACGAAATAAAAAAATAACCATATCATTCAAAAGCTAATTCTATCCTCTTTCGAAGAAGTAATTACAAAAAATTTCCAAAATGGAATCGTTCTTGAGCTATGCAGAAAAAAAAAAATTATTAAATATTTTTTCGAAATAAAAAAACACCAAATAATTAGGCGGAGGTCATGTGTCCTCATAATCGTAAAAGCCCTATTTTTAGATTTCATAAAGTACAGCGAGACAAGTCGTGTTCACATTTTACCCAATTTCCAAAACTATCTTGGTAAATTTCCCTAATCTTCCATTCTGCTTGAATTTTGACTCGGACGAAATGTGAACATAACTGTAAATATTGCCTATCTACATTATCGAAGGCGTTACGTGACGCGAATTGAATACCACGAGTATTCAATTACTTTACCTTTTGGAACATTGAAATATGCAAATTCATTTACATTTGTGTAGTTAAAGTTGCAATATCGTTACACAAAAGACGTTGAATTTCTATCGAAACACCCGGTATATAATTTGAGGTTTTATCTTTTCATCTTGGCTTTTTCCTTTGAAAAAAAATTAGAAGAGATAATATCAGAAACAATTGAACTGCGATAAATTCAGTATTAAAATGCATATAAACCTACGATGATACGTTGAATTTAGTCCATTTGAAATTTTCGAATATAAGTTGTTTTTTTTTTTTGTTTAATTATAAGGAATTTCTTTTGTTTTAGTTCCTATTACACATTTTCTTCGAATGAACGTTGTATTTTTGTTGCGAATAGAAGTATGGAATTTTCGATATTTGCATGGGTGGGTTATCTCTTACCAGTAATACCATTAGGTAAGACATGCCGAGCCTATATTTTTCGAATTTTGTGGTAATTTGTCAGGATAATTGTTAGAAAAATTATGATACATTTTCATTTTGTCGCGTCGTACTATTGTCTTCATGTCTTTTTACTTTGTTCTTTTGGTTCATGTCTCTACAAAAAAAAAATCAAAGTTCGTATGTGAATTATTTATTTAAGTAAATCGATTAATTTTGTTGGATAATACCCAGCTCTCTTATTATCACGTGACTAGTTAAAATGTTTTCGTATTTGCCTGTGAGAACCATGAATTGTATGTAATACAATTACAAACATGATAAACGTATGTTAGTTATTTAATTTCTAATTTCCTCTCTTATTCTTTTGTACATAAGATTTTCAAATTTATAATAACTTTGTTCCTTGTTTATTAAATTGATAAATTAATACGTGTATATATGTATATGTATCCATATATACCTAATCTGCAATTTGTTCATTATTAAAGCGTAATTCATTGATGAGGTATGATTTCAATAATTTCATTACGAGGTTGATCGAGCTGTTGGAATGTTGCTGAAGCCAAGTACCTGGATTATTAAATTATTTTATAGCAAAATGAACGTTTCATCGTGAAAAATTTATTTTAGGTATCTATAAATCAGACAAACAAATTTATGGAGAAAAAATCACAGATATTAAGTAATAACTAAACCGAAGATATGATACGATAACAGATCAAAATGAAAAAACTGTACTCGTATTTCGATATCATTCATTCAAACGAATCTGTATTTTTGACCGCTTGTTCTTATCGAGCAAAATTTCGACCACTTCGTCTAATTTTTTCAAGACGACTTCTTGGCATTCTTCATCGATATCTGAGTCAGGAAGTAGACTATCAATAAGATTCAATTTCTCTTTAGCATCATTTGAAAAGTTTTCAGATTGAGTTTCGATGTGAAAATCCGTAGTGTCTTCTCTATCGCTAGTCAATGGGCTGGCATCATTTTCAACGATATCTACAAAAATATTTTCTAAACCATATTTAGAATCATTACAGTAAGAAACGATACAATGAATATGCTCGCAGATAGTATTTTTCGACGAATAATCCGAGCAATCACAAAGGAAACTGTGTATGCAAATGTTACAATCGTCACATCGTAGTACGCAATTTTTATACGAACATTCTTCTTGAATTTTCTCGACGGCGTGATAAGTATTGGAACAAGTTGGCGACGACATTTTCCACTTGTTGAAGTCGACTGAGTCTATATTTCTGTATGGTATCAACGACCCACTAGTATGGTTTTCGTTAATTTCTTTCAACGCTGACGTTAATCTAACTTTGGCTGAATTCGATGACGCGTCGTCTTCTCTGGATTTGATTAATTTTAGCAAGTTATCGAAGCAGTGATCGATGTCATTATTGGCACTTTTTTCGAAAAAAATTCGTTTCAGAGTACGATGAAGGCCTGCAAAACGCAAATCCGCATTAATCAAGCTCCTTTTCCGGTAACAATGGGCCCAATATTTGAAATTTTTCGAGTAATATTTGATAAAATAATCGCGAAATTTGGCCATATCTTCGTCATCGTTCAGCGTGTTCAAAAATTCGGTCAAATTTGTCTCAAATTCGTTCGAATAGGATTCCTCGATATGTAATTTTCTCAACGTTTTATACAAATTTGGTATTTTTTGCTTTTTGGTTATTTTATTTAACATACTGTTTTTCAACAATCGATCCACTTGCCAAGTATTGAGCAAATATTGTTCCACGGGTTGCATCACGTGTTTCCACGCATTATAAGATATTAAGTCATAGCCCATGTAAATTTTAGTACGCAAAGGTCCGACAAATTTCTTGATATTATCGAAAAATACTTGCATGGATATCCCATCGATCCTGCTACTCAAGCAGAATGCAACCGGATGAGCTTCGTTATGATTATCAATCACCATAACAGTGTTCAATTGAAAATCGTACATATTCGTGCCTTGAGTGGAATCCACGCAGATCAATTCTGCTCCGTATTTTAATAAAGTATCTTTTTGAAAAGGGGTCATCAAGATTAACATGAAATCTTTAGCATCTAGCATCAGATTAGGATCGACGTCGTCTTGTTTTTTATAATACAAAACAGGATTATGCTGTTGGGTATTCCATATATTTGCTACCGATATATCCGCGCTGAGCACATTACTCTTTCGGGGTTCACAATCGACTTCTACGTCGCGTGTAAGAACAATGTTGTGTAAATCTTTCCTGGTGAGTAAAAATAAACGATCGTCTGGATTAATGTTGGTATTATCCCGAAATTCGTCTAATACCGCATCTATACTGACACCTCGACGTAGTTTTTCTGCAAAAAAAAAATGACATCTAAAGTGATGGACTGAGTTCTCATATTATTATGAAAATTTTAATTGAAGTTACCGGCTATTTCTGTTCGTTCTTCGGCGGTTAAACGTAGATGAATTAATTCGTTATCGTGACCATGATGAGTCTGATAATAATTCACTATAATTTCGTCCTGGTCTGGAAAAAAGTCTACGATCATTTCGGCAGGACAGACTGCGCCCATTTTACAAGAACCTTGCCTTTTTAGGTTCCGCGCGATGCTCTCATTTGCTTTGGATACATTCGAGAAAGCGCCGGAACGAAAGCAGCGATAGTAGTGTCTTAATGAATTAACCAATTTCTTAGCGGCGCGATGTTTCACGAAACTCGATTTCGTATCTTTTTCTTCCTTCTTTTTCCATGCGAGAAATTCTATAGAAACATTAGAAAAAGGTATGAGTTTTCGGGTCATTTATTCTTCTGTTTAGATGAGTTATCAATTATCATCAAGTTTGAATAAATTTTTACAAAAAATAAGAAACACCTGCCTTCTTCGTTATTAAATTGAAGTGATGAGTGTTTAATATACAGAGTGTGCACGTCCCTTAAATGATCTCTTACTTCAGATAATGTTTTACCAATAAATTGACAATCTTCTGATGGGCAATGCATTCTACTAGATCGCGTAGAATCGTTAACTGATACTTCGTGAATGTTTCGTTTGTGTCGTATCATGCTCGTATGCCTTTTGAAACCTTTTTCACAAATGTCACACGTTGAACTTGATTTACCCGACATATTTTTCATATTATTTCAAAAATATTTCTTCATTTTTTGACCGAAATAGACCAACCGAGCGCGAAAACTTCTTATCAGTATATTTTTACTCTTTGGGTGTTATTTAATTTCACTTGTGCTCATCTAGAGGATATTTAGTAGAGTAAAAAAAATTCAAAAACAAATCAAAAGAAAAGAATCTGTAACTAGCGATTCACGCGTCGATAGATATAACCATAAAAAACCACAACTACTTTTTTTTTGACGTTGGCAAACTTGTTCCCATGAATAAACAAAATTTTCGTGAGATGTAAATTTATTCGGTTTGATTTGGTTCGAAATTTGTTCAATATAAGTCTTTTAATTCATTCATCTATTTAGAATAATTTCTCAAAATGTCTCTCGCTACTATGCCCGATCATGGTGTAAAAACCCACGAACCTAGATTCAACCCGTACGACGATAATGGAGGGTAAGTGATTGCTGCATTCTTCATTGATAACTTGACTAATAACACTTGTAATTTATTCATTGTACAGGAGCGTAGTGGCCGTTGGAGGTGATAATTTCGTAATAATTGCTTCCGATACACGACTGAGTACCGGATACAGCATTTATACTCGATACCAATCTAAAGTCTTTAAATTATCGAACATTGCTGCTTTGGGCTGTGCTGGTTGCTGGAGTGATGTGTTAACGTTAACTCGTCTGTTGAATGCCAGAATGCAAGTCAGTATCTTCAAATTACTCACATTTGCAATGTTTTATGATTTCGTTTCATATTAACGAGAGTTTTTTTCAGATGTATTTGCACGAACATAACAAAGAAATGAGCACACCGGCTCTTGCTCAAATGCTTTCTACTATGTTATATTATAAACGATTTTTCCCTTATTACGTATCAAACATTCTGGCCGGTTTGGAGAGCGATGGTTCCGGATGGGTTTATAGTTATGATCCAATTGGGAACATGCAACGTTCCAAGTTCTGTGCCGGAGGTTCCAGTGGAGCTTTATTGCAACCTTTGTTGGATAACCAGGTAGAATAATTGACGTATTTTAATCTTGAGAATTTGATTTTATGATATGTAATTCGGTATGTATTGTTTATCTAGCTGGGTTTCGGCAACATTTCGAATGTTGAAAATCGCTCAATAAGCTTGGAGAAAGCTTTAGCAGTTGTTCGGGATGTGTTCATTTCGGCCGCTGAAAGAGATATTTACACCGGAGATAAAATTCACGTTACTGTTATTTCGAAAGACGGTGTTAAAGAAGATACTTTGGAATTGAGAAAGGATTGAAAACATTTTCTATGTAATAATTTTCTCTATTTTGTACATTTTAAATGGTTAAATATATTTTTATGAAATTGAAATCATTTTTCTGTACGACAATCAATGGGTAATGCAAATTAAAATAATGACCGCAGGATTATCAATTTCTAAAAAGAATCCCAAATCTGCATTGATCATATTTCGACGTAAATTTCAAATGAAAAATCAAATATCTTGTATAAATAATTGATTATTTGAAAAGCTTCAAAGTTCGAATTGAAAAGTCATGCTTCAGTATCAAAATGAAAGAGGTATTTATTTGAATTTTACAAAATAGCAACACTGCATCATCAGCTGGCGATGCGATACGAAAAACGACGGAAGCTTTTGAAAAATAAATTTTTATCATCAAAACAAAGATAAATGATAAATTCCAATGGAAAACATCGAATGATTCATTTCGTCTAATTAAGTGTAATTTAAATGGTGCGAAAAATGTCGGACTTGGAATCAAGAAAACCAGAATTGTTTGAAGAAGTGAAACTCTTCGAAACAGCGAAAGAACGAGAAAGGTATGAAAATATGGCAGACTTGTATGCCATCGTAAATACGCTACAGCACTTGGAAAAAGCTTACATTCGCGATTGCGTTACTCCGAAAGAATACACCGCTACATGCTCAAAACTATTGGTTCAATATAAAGCTGCTTTCAAACAAGTACAAAGTGATGAATTTCCAACCATCGAGTCTTTCGTTCAAAGGTATAAGCTAGATTGTCCCGCAGCTTTACAAAGAATAAAAGAAGATCGACCCATAACTATTATCGATGATAAAGGAAACACTAGTAAATGTATAGCTGATATCGTTTCGCTTTTCATCACTACGATGGATAAATTACGTTTGGAAATAAAAGAAATGGATCAATTACATCCGGATATTAGAGATTTAGTAGATACCATGAATCGCCTTAGTTTACTACCGCCAGACTTTGAAGGTAAGAAGAAAATCGGAGAATGGTTAAATACTTTGTCATCCATGAAAGCATCGGACGAATTAACCGGAGAACAAGTACGTCAATTGTTATTTGATTTAGAATCGTCGTATAATGATTTCAATAAAATATTGCATCAATCTTAATCACATTGTACATTTTATTTTATATAAATATTCTCTGTTTTATAATTTAGGTAATTGTTTAAAAAGTATATTCAATTAAAATTTTATTTATATGGCCACATTTTTCATTTATTTAAAGGACCTACACCTCACTTTGGGTGAGTTATTCATTGTGTACTTGACATATCTACGTCCCCGGAGGTTTGTGTGTAGGTGATATTCATGAATCATGATTGACAATCTCGCTGTTATCGTGCCATTTCAGAATAACGTACCTATTTTATTACAAATTCCAATGGTATGCTGTTTCAGTTACTATATTCAATTCGTTGAAAAAAAAAATAGGTATATTCGTCCCTCAAACAATTTTATTTTGTCGTCAAAAATGTGATACGAGTAAATTACTAGATGGGTAGACTTACGTATAATTGAGTAAACCTCTAGAACACAGTTTTCCTCAACACGCGCTGTTAAATTATAAATTAAAACATTGGTTGAACTTGGTGACATCGATTTTAAGTTAACGACCGCAAAAGTCGCTTATTGGTTTAGCTTGGAGCGAAGGAACAAGAAGTGTGATCCCAACAATGGAGGTAGCACTCAGATGATTTTCAAGCATTACAATAGAGAATTGTCTGAAGGAGATGGGGTAGGTGAAAATTTTCTGATTCAGTTAGATATTGGTTTCATGGCTTCGCTATAGGCATATGAAAAAATGATTCAATTAAATATACTTGTTCAATATTTCATCTGTAATTATTCCAAAGCATCTTTAGTTCAAGTTTAATTTATACGGTCATATTTTCTATTTAGTTTTGGTTGTTAGTCATATCAGCTATGTACTTCATTCTTTTTCTACGCAACATCGATGTGTATGAAATATACGTTCTACATTTTTATCTTTACCATCTTTAATTTATTTCGACGTCAAAAATAATGATAAAGTTCAAGTTACGATAGAAAAACTAGTCGAAATATGAAATAATTTTTCAGGTGAATGTATAGCGAATACAAAACCTATATCACAAAACAGGTATCCCGTTAAGTAACATTTTATTGGGAAACGAAAAACAAGAACGTAAAAATAAACTTACAAAATTTACACCAAAAAATTAACCTCCAGCTTGAATCAAAAAGTGGCAATTTTCAACATGAAATTACAAATATAGGAAAATTGCTTTTAAAAAAATAGAACATCCAACAAAATGAACCCATAGGTAGGTAAAAAGGACGAATTTGAAAGTTTGCAAGAATTATTCTAGATTTCTGACAAATTCACGGAGCATATTTGTAACATCAGCTGTGTAGATTAGAATTTCCATATACTTATTTCATTACAACAAAACGTCATCCATATCCATCCCCTGGAGACAAGTTTTACTTTTTGGCTCCAGGGGTTGGCAGTAGGGTCTGTCCTCGATCTTTACCTCGAAGTTTTACACCTGAAAACATTATAAAAATTATTACAAAAATGATTACAAGTCTCTAAAAAAAAACATGTCACTAAATACGACGGTAACGTAATAAATTACCTAGTTGTTTTTCCAGTTTTCCAAGAACGATTTGATTCGGTATTCCTTTTCCATTTTCATAATCTTGAATAATGTTCGGTTTTTCGTTAATTTTCTATTAAAAAAAGGAGGTCATGTTTTACAAAAAACCCATAAAAACGTAATAATTTTGATGCCCGCTGCATTGGAAATTTACAAGACGGAATTAGGTTTGAATACTTACAGCAGCAAGATCTTTCTGACTGAAACCTTTATTCTGACGAGCCTGTTGTATACATTTACCCAAATCCAGCGATACTTTTTCGTGTTTCAGTTCTTCGGTTTCCCTATCCAATTTGGCAGTATTTTTGGTAGTAACATGTTGCTTATTAGTACCAGCTCCCCCTGTAAAAAATTCACACGTATGTACTAACTTGATGCAAGAAATCAGTAATATTGCTACAATTTGATAACTTGATAAAGATCTCACATTTTTGCTGGGTTTCCACTGGAAGGCCCTGTCGTCGAGCGGTGTTGATTGCCTAAGGAGATAAAAAATGAGTGAAATTAACAATAAAGAGATAACATAAGAAACAAGTCGTGTTACTACAATTTGAAATATTCGATTTGAGCGATTGAATTAGGTATGTTGGTGAAAACTTACCTTTTCGGTTTTCATAGCTGACGGTTTCAGGGGTTTTTTCCGAAGAACGGTAACTGTTGTCCAATCATTACTCATGGTTATATTATAATTAAATAACCTTACTCAGTTCACAACAAAATAATTCGAATATGGACACTTATTCGAAAATTTATTCAATAGTCGTGGTTTTTCTTCGTCTTGCCAAAATGAAAATGTGGGGACACCTAAATTAGAATAATAATTTGAACTTCATTTTTGCAGTTTTCGTAATATCCGCGTGGAGCGTTACTTACAAATTTTATACAATGTTGCTTTTTTTGATAAAAATAATAAAATTGAATTTTCACAAAAATGAAATTTGAAAAATTGCGATGTTTTAAATAATAAATAAAAATTAATCCGTTGAAATTCATCAATTTATTTTCGTTTTCAATCGGGAAAAAGTTCACGGAAGCTTTCATTTCAATTTTTTCGAAATTCAACCATTACTTTTTAAATGTACAAATTATCAACATTGATTGCATTCATGTAAATACGAATGAATCACCAAAAAAATTTCACTGATATGGAATTAAATTTTTAGTAACAACATGAAATTTTCGGTTGTAAAATTCGAAGTTTAACTTATTGTAGCTTATGAATTGAATAATAATGATATTTTAGCTCTTATTCGATTGTTATTATAATCTGCGAACCGAATAAGTAGGTGTTATCGTTCATTTCATCGTATTGATTGCGCGTAGTAAAAAGTCATCATGAATTCCTCTGCCAATGCATTCACCAGCATTAATGTGGAACCCGACAGTAACAGAAAATTTAGCCGAATATCCCAGAACATCGGATCGGATATACAGAAAATATCTCAGAATGGTAAGTTTATTAATAGTGAGAAATTCATTTCCAATAATCATTTCAAACACATGCTTCCTGTTTATCTTCATGCAGTTTCCTCCATGAAACGGATGGTGAACTTGGTTGGTACTGCTCAAGATTCTCAAGAACTTCGCCAACAGTTGTAAGTAATTATTTACTTTCTCAATGATCCATTTATCATGAAAATCCTCACTTTCATTATTTCACTCAGGCAAAAGATTCAGCAATATACGCAGCAGCTAGTGAAAGATACCAGTAACAGTTTGAATACTCTCAATGGCATTCCACTCTCGTCCGAAGAAGTACGTATTCGTATTCTATTTCATTGTATAATTGGAAATTTTGTGTAATGTTTAATTTTTACCATATGTACAGAGACAATTCAGAATGCAAAGAGAACGCTTAACAGATGAATACACAGCTGCTCTTAATATGTTCCAAGCTACTCAACGGGAAGCATTAAAGAAGGAAAGTCGACAAGTTCAACTCAAACGAGCAGCTGTGCATAGTAATTCTATAGCAATACCTCCGCCTCCGTCGAATGATCCGTTTAGAGGTATAGATGTTTAATCTTTCCGCTGAAAAACTTGAATTAATTTACATTTCGTTACGTAGATGATTTACATGCCAATCAGTTGATCGAGCTACAAGATGATAGAAGTAAAACACAAATGTATGATTATCAAAAAGAAAGTGAACGCAATAACCTACAACAATTGGTTGAACAAGAAGAAGCAATTCGTAATTTAGAAGTAAGAAAATTTCAAAAATGTGTTTTTTATCTAGAAATTGAATAATAATTTTGTATTTCTAGCGCGATATAAACGACGTCAATGAAATCTATAAAAGTTTGGGTAGATTGGTGCACGATCAAGGTGAAACTATCGACAATATCGAAGCGAATATTGAAACAGCCCATATTAACGTACGTCAAGGAACCTCTGAATTGAGAAAAGCTAGTAACTATATGGTAAGTTGAATTGAATCATAAATTAGTGGCCTAATTGTAATTACCGATTTATATCACTTCGATTCGGTTCCTGATAACGATTAAGTTATCATTTTTACAACGTGCATGAATGTTCTTTAATCGCAAAATGTTGAAAATTTTTACTGTTCCAGACGCAAGCTCGTAAAAAGAAATGCTATTTGATCGCAATTTTATTATCTATCCTCATCGTTATAATTTTAATTTGGAAATTTGCCGGCTAATGTTCTATTAATGAAGAAAACGAAACTGTAGCACCAAATCCATGTTGCAGCCATTTTGTCAGCTTTCATTATGTATTCTGAAAATATTTCATAAGTGTATGTTTATTTCAAACATGTACAATTTTACGATACTTACCAAATTATTTAAAATTTATTAGTCAATGAGAATTGTATTTTATCATAATATTGTTTACTTATCACCAATAAGGTTTTATTTTCAATTAAGATCAGTCCAGTTATTGAATGGCTGTGCTATGATGCAGTTTAGTTACCTGTCACAGAGTTGCAAATACTCGAGAAATGAATTTCATTTCGTCGCGATTATCGCAGGTACAGCCATAATAAATGTAAATTTATGTGAAATACTTTTGTAATGTAATTTTTTTTTCAATTATTTTGTATACGTATTGCCAAACTAATTATGCTTAAATTGTTGAAGTTTGGATGTGTAATTTTTATAAGTTTTTTTTCCTATCGTCGAATTCAACCAAATGTAAATGATTTCATTCATAGGGTATATTTTGTGTTTCATTGTATGTACATTGTATATTTATTTTTCGGTTTATATCGCCGATCGTTATCGCTTGCAGTTGTTTATTTTATCTGTTATTCGGTTACAAACCTGTTTTATATTGAGTAGAAATTATACATTATTCTATCGACACCGTTGACTAATAACACCATATTTTTATCTAAGACGGATTTTTTATTTGAAACATAATGGTTTCCTGAGTAGATATACCTCCAGCATTTCACATTCCCCATTTCAATTTCCAACAGATTACAATTCCGCTTTAAATGAAAATATGTATTTATAATGAATCATAATAAGTACAGTACAGTATTAAAAGCATAAAAAAAACAGTTGAAAAAATGACAGCAATCACAACCAATTTCGTTGCTGAGTCTGGTTCGTCAAACCATTCGACTGTTGAATTTTTCGGCTGAAGAACATTTTCACGAAACAACATAGTCTTGAAATGTTTTTTCTTAAGGTGCCCTGCATTTCCCGGAGGATCGTAATAGCAAACGACGTACAGAACTAATGCACTATATGCAAACCCAACGCCAAGCTTTCTACTAGATTTCCATACCAATTGCGTGAAACTTCCTGTAAATATGCGAGGAAAATAATTATCAGCAATAGAAATAGAATCCAATCGAGCATCGAATGAAAATATAAATTACTAACTCGAATTTTCGGCAAAGCTATGGGGTCCTGTATAATTTACAATTTGATTATACCATGCTCTTACTGGATTCAAGTCATCGACGTCCATGAATGATTCGATGTCCTTAGTTTTTTTAATCCAAATATTTTCTCCGTAATTTATATAATGATCAATTTTCGGATTTTCGAAACTTGTCAACAATTCAGCCCATATTTCCGCTTCATAGGTTATCTGAAAAATTGCGAGATTTCAAACATGGAATTTGAAATGTTTAAAATATGATCGTGAAAATTCAAGTAAGTATACTTAGTTCAATATGCTGTAAATGCCCAATTACATTACGATCTAGTTCAAGTCTTGGAACACCGTGAAGATCTCTATATTTGTTGTGTTCGTTTAAAATCAACTCCACTTTTCTTTGTTTATAAGATGGTATCAATTCCTCTTCCATGTATAATTTTGATTTTGGCCATTTTTCGCTGTTAAACTTCGGTGGATTGAGTTCGATGCTGTTCATAAGTTTGAAAAACATGTTAAAATGAAATGATTACCACGGTGAAAAGATGAATGAAAAAATTCAGACCTTTTTCTTGTTTACTGTATCAATTTATTAACTCACCTTGTTATGATGATATGGAATAATGTGCAATAATATATGAATGTAACGATGAAAACGTTCATTACAAAAAGTAACAGCTTTTGCGAAATTACATAACAAATGTGCCTAACCCGAAATTGCAGATTTTGAAAAAATTTCCAAGATTTTGATTTGTGGTGCATTTTTGATAACTTTTGGTAAACATGGCCAAATAATGATGACATGATGAGGACCATAAGAACACACTCACAAGTCTAGTTTAAATTTTGCTAAAAGACAATGAAATGAAATTAATCAGCCAACAAAAATTTGGTTTCTTTTGTTCCTCCGCGTCCGCGGCCGTCCGCCCTAACTCCTTCCCTTCTCTCTCACACCTCAGCAAATCAACAAAGAATCAACAATTTTTTTTTTATCAGTAAAATGGCACGTTGAGTGTAGAGTATTTTTCTCAAGTTTTTTCGTTTTTCAAACTTTATTTAGTCGGCTATTTCTTTGATTGTTCTATTTAATCATGATTCAACTTCTCTTCTTGTTTACTTCGTGGATGACTTTTCATTCGGCTTCAAATCAACTTTCAGATGCCAATGAAGCAGAATTTGCCAACAAATCGTCGAGTTACGAAATTTTGTATGTTTATTTTTCTTTATTCTATGTTTTGGGCATAGATTGAGCAAAATGATTTGTACGTATTTGTCATGTCGGCAGTGATAATGAGACGGACGCCATCAATGATTTCATTCCTCCACACCTCGAGGCTCCTACCGTTGCTAATCACAAGTTGACAAACGATATGATACACCACGTTCCGTTTATAATTCTACAAAGGCACAATCACATCCGCGGAGAATATAATTTTCCTCCCTTGAGATTAAGCTCAAAGGTAAAACAACATTAATTTGAGAAATCCGCAAGTATTTGAAGATAATTTAGGATTGCCAAAAATATATATATTTCTGAAGAATTATAATTATTCAATAATCTGTTTGTAAAAATTATCAAATTTTATGTTCATTTTTAATAACAGCTAAATTACCTATGTGAAATGTATGCTAAAAAACATGCTTCAGGAGATACCAGTTTGATGATTGATCACCTACCGGAATACGGAATTAATGTTAATTACGCTAGTCGATCCTGCTCACATCCCAATTTCATAATGGATTCTTGGATCGATGAATTAAATCTTTATGATTCAGGAAAATCCGACGAAGAAAATTTAGATATAATGCGTGAGTTTTTAATTCGAATCGAAATATCAAAATCCATATTAAACTTACCTACCTACCTAGTTTTAAGTTCTGATGCTAAACTCGCGATGAATTTTTCAAACAGCTCACTTATCTCAGATATTATGGAAGGATACCGTTGCAATTGGGGTATTCATCACCGAAATGGATTACCTACCTTCGGAAACGTTTGTACTGTACGTTCTGTACGATCCTCCTATTGAAGTAGAAAGGTTTAAAAAAAATATCCCACTTGTGAATGCTAGTAACAATCCGGGGATATTTTGTTATCAAAAATCATTTGTATTATTATTGAATTTTTATTTATTGCACAAATTGCAAAACTGTATTAATAACTGATTTTCTTCATTATGCAATATGAATTTACTTATTACGTAATGAAAAGTGATTTCATTCGGGTCATGGTTATTGTTACAAGCATGTTGAACTAGGTACTCGAACTAATTACTTTATTACATTTTATTCGCTTTTTTAAACAAATATGGAATTCACCGGAAGTTCCTATTTTTACACATCTGTACACATTCAATGATTAAAATGTCGTTATGATAGGTATTCGAATTAAATTACCATAGGTATATTTATTTTATATTAGCAATGCTGCAATATTATTGATTAATTGAAATATCATTACGTGGATACTGGCGTGTAAAAAAAGGGTAAAGTTAGTAGGGTCGTATAATAACGAATAAAATTAAATATTACTTGGATGAAAATTAAACCTATGTCCAGTAAATGGTATCGATTTCACAGAATCCTTATTCCTTATTACGGATCCCGATTCTGCCATAAATTGTGTCCGTGGTGTCGATAACGTTGGCGGAATAGGCGGTGGAAAATATGGTTTATCGTTATTTACTGGATTAAATGGTGAATTGAACTCATACCCTGTATTTCGATGATCAGCTCTGTCAACGTTTCTGTTTTGATACCCAGCATCTTCAGAATAATACGAACCGTACTCTTTATCATTCAGATCTTGGTTGGCATTTGTCGAGAATCTAGATTGAGGCACTAAATTATTCCCAAAAGACGACTGTTGATAACGATTGCCATTTAGATAATTATTTTTTGTTGGCCTACGAGAATTTTCTTCATATTCTCCATCGCATTGATTATAATTCATGAAGTTATTACCACCTGAGTAGTATCCAGAATCTGGACGTCTGTTATCGTCCAAATTATACTCGTAATAAATCAGTCGATTATTTTTACCTTGTGGAAACTGCCAAGAGTTTACATTTCTTTCATCAGAAACATAATTACCGTTTTGTACATTATAATAGTCTTTCGATGCGCTGCCTTTTACTTTATAGTTTTCCGAATATTTGGGCCTATTTTGCCCATAATTACCACCGGATTGGTTATCGTAATTATTCTCGTAATTAGCGTATGGTTTATTACTATTGGCGTGATTCCTATACGAAGGGGCTGTTTTAGGAGTAGCAGTTGTGACATAAAATGGAGACATTTCCAAACGTTTGTCGTCATTGTTTCGAGTCCCAGTGCCTTTGGCAGCTCCTAGCCATCCTTGTAAGATTCCACTACGAATGAACCCCTCGTCTCGTGAAACATCCCTCGAATAATGAGGACATCCTTGAATCCTTACCGGGAATATTTTATCATTGAAACGAGCTCGTTCCCTGTATGGATATAAATCATCTTCGAATTGATTGGTAAAATCGATCATGTAACGTTTCCTATCATCTTCCCATTTATCAGGGTATTCGATATCTAAACCATTACGACGGTATTTGTTCAACGGTTCTGCATCAGGTAGGTTTTCTGTAGTGTGCTCTGGCGAAGAGGTGATGTTTTCAGTGTCTTTATTTTCTTCCAAGTCGGAGCCGGTTGAAGTATTGATGATTGAAGAGGTCGTAGATTCTGATGTATTTAAAGTTTCGTCGGCGTTCAACACGTGCAAATTCAGGGATGAGAAAATAATCACCAAAAAGTACCATTTCATTTGCTGTGGAATTTTTAATAGCGACGTTTTATCGAAATTACTGTACCTATCGTAGTTTATATTATTTAAAGTAAAACTCACCTGGATCATATTTAAATTTCGAAGAACTAACAAACACGAAATAATGAACTGAGCACACTGGTGTATAATGTACTACATCACCGGTCTGATGAAAACTGGACAAAAAAATTGTCTTGTCTAAGTCTCTATCGAAAGAACTACGAAGAATGGTCATTTTTGACAGTTGAAGGGAAACGTCACTTATTATGTAGAAAATTACTCGCACGATCTAATTATATTTCTCAAGATATCGTTTGGAAAATACATATATTGTGCAACTTATATCCGTATTTATCTTCTGAGTAATACATACAATATATAGAATAAATAGATAGCCTACAATTGAATAATTGGGTAGGTGACTATGTCTATTTAAACTGCATTAAGTAATCTTAAACTATTTAGTTCGTAAAGTACCTTCGTAAATTATGGATATCAAACTGATAAGGTTTATGGAATGATTCAAAATTCTGTCAGTTTTTTGGTTCCTTTGATCCTATATTTGACTAAAGTTATCATTAAAGTGGTGGGGGTACATTTACAACAAATGCACCAATTATGTTACCGGGAGGCTCGTAATTACATACTACAAATAATCCTTTTTCCCAAACCACAGCTCCGACACCTAAGTACGTCGAATTTTTCCAAATGACTTGAGTAAAATGACCTGAAAGTGTTTGTGAGTTAATTAGACATTTGACAATGTTGATTTTCCAATTAGTTTTTCTGCGATTTTTTTTTCGAATGTTGTTATTCATTAAAGAAAATACTATAACATAATGGAGTAGGTACCTGCTTTCAGATCTTTGGGTTCTTTTCCATATTGATAATTGTGATCTATAGACTCGCTGTACCAACCACGAACAACATGATCTCCATGTAAATATTTACCACTAAAGTAAAAAATATTTTCACCATAGTTAGGACGATCAGATTTCAGACTGTGTTTCATTTGTTTGTCTTTTGCCATAGTTTTGGCCCAATTTAGACTGTATTGGCTGATCTATTATACAAATATCGAGTATCAAAATACATTCTTAGAATTTGACGGACTACCTACCGAATTATTAATCGAATATTTTACTTCATCTTTCAGTTCGAGTGCTACAACACCGTGTAAACTTCTGTAATGATTATGAGCAGTTAGAATTTCTTGAACAAAGTTATCGTAATTGTCCTTGTTGAGAACTTTGTTCGGATCAATTGCTTCAGCAGGCACTTCGCCGCCTTGAGCACCTTTAGGTTTATCCATTTTTTAATTTCATCAACTTCGTAAAATTATTTAAAAATAACAAACTGAACTTACGTTTTACCACTCGAGATGAATGAGAAGGCCATATATTTTTCACTTTGTTGAACATTTTTTTTTAAGTTACACAAAATCGCCGTTTAAACGAAATAGCATAAATATGGAAACAACTTGTCAGAACACAATGTTGTAATTTTCTAATCGTAAAAGACATTTATACTGATTAATGAGTCCTTATTATGATTACAGACCGCTCGTCGTTACTAATTATTCGATATCTACACCTACATTAAATTAACCAAGTGAGAATTTCCGTTGCTCCGAAACCTTAACGTCATTAGATCAATATTTATACACTTTATGGATAAAGTTTTGCGAAATGAGGTAAAAATCAATTACGATTAAGTTTTATGAAGTGGAAAATTTCCGCTTCTTTGAAGTCGAGCAATTATTACAATAATATTTTTGTAAGAATAAGTATCGGTAAAATGTCGACTTGAGATTTCAGTACTAAAAATTTTATCTCCTAGGTCAACCGTAGTTTACAAAAAAAATTATTAATATTTCATATTAAAATATCACAGAATCCGATTTTATCGAGCGTAAAAATGCACAATTCATTAAGCAAAATCGATAATATTTATTTTTAAAAAAACACAGACGAGAAAAAAACATTTTTGGTAAAAAAAATATCCGAACAGAAATTTAAATTTCACAACAATTTTCTTTGATATTCCGCAGATGCGTGACTGTAATTTTGGATGTTGAAGAACGACCCGGTGTTCTTTTGTAAATACCTGAAAAATGCCGACATTAATTTTCAATCGAAATGAACCGTAACTTATAGATGAATCTTTACCTTAAAAAATCTTGCAATTGTGTTTGCAATACTTGAACTGTTTTTTCATTAATGCACGTGTAAACTAAAAGACTTCCTAAAATAACTGCGGGCAAAATATTTCATTAGACGATGTACTCGGTAATAATGATAATTTAATAAACTTACCAAATAATCGTAGTAAATGGGCAGCTCCGTAAATAGAACTCATTGGTTTATCGGGGAATTTTTCTAAAATCTGAAAATCAACGAAGTAATTAAAATAATTGATCGATTTATTTTGATTTGGATCAAAACATTTTTATGATCGATGACGCGAGCTCAAGCTTAATTAAAAATTATACTACCGACCTCGGTGTATTGTGTTCTTTCGTATTTGTATAACAATTGAGAGCCCAAAGTAGCGTTGAAATATTCCTTAATACTGTTGGCAGTTTGAACGGCAGCACTTTCTCTGCAAAGAACAAATATGTATGCATTTTGGTAATTGAAAAAAAATTACAAAATTACAATGTTTCTTACTTATTGGCGCTATTGGAATTCTTTCCTGATGTTTTTTGTTTAATATAACTTTCGATTATCTCATCTACAGTGATTTTGGAAGGTAACGTAACTAACTGAAAAAATATTTTGTTTGTGTTATATGTCGATTGTCGAACGAATCGAACTGTTTGAAAAATATATTCACTTTTCTTTGGCGACATATTAAATCCCAATCATCTACAAGCCACGGTTTCAATTCATCTGGCATTTTGACTTTTATTTCAACTTTTTCTAAAAATTGTTCTTCCTGAAAAAAGAAACGAATTTTATAAATGAATATTTGAGCTCGTGGCATCACAAAAAATGACTTTTTACCGTCTCTATTTCTGGATCACTTAGTTTCTTTTTTTTGGCAGAAGAATGTCCATCATTTGACGTTTCCGATGGAGTGGATTCGTTCGTAAAGGCTAAAATATATCAACTTCAATATTAAGCGAATAAAAGTAAATTTTTAAATATCACTCATATCACGTACTTTTATCAGAAGTAGTCGGCGGAATAGATTCGTCTTCGTCATCGCCAATATCTGAATTTTTCGAAGACGAAGGGACGCTCGTAGAAGTACCATTCGAAGTAATGGCAATTGCTGCAGAGGTAGCCGATAGCATAGCTTTACCTCTTATTTTTTTAGCATCTTTGCTACAGAAAAATATACGTTAATAATAGAATGCGAAAGGTAAACGAACTCACATTCAACATCACTCATTTGTACTTACTGGGCTTTGGTCAGTTCTCGTTGTTTGGTTAAATTTACATCGTTATACTTCAATATACGCAAATCATTCATCCATTCATCCCAGCTGTAACGTAAAAGTATTCAGACAGAATGGTTCAATTACAATCGGATCGAGGTTGTATTAGAAATGGGAAAAATTCCAACCTTTTATTCCATCCCGCGTAATGAATTAAATATTCGCATATTCCGTCATCGTTTCGTCTAGTTTTCAAGCATTTGGCTTCGTAAATTAATGGTCCATGGAAACACAAGACTTTTTCTCCTACAAATAGAGTAATTCGTTGATATTTTTCGATTTTTTTATTCTAGTTTATGGATTTTTATGCAAGGAATATTAAAAAGTGAACTTACCTTCTTGAAAACGGAATCGTTTTTTGTTGTTTTCGTCTTTGGAAGACATAATTATTATTCAGCTGTTTTTTATTGAATTGGGAAAAAATAAAAATTGACAAATTTGCCGAAATTTTATCACTTCGACCGCTTTTTTTTGAAAATTTTGTAGACTAGAAAATGAAAATAGAAATCAGGAAAATTTTTGTTTACTAAATTTTTATTTTTTTGTGTTTCAAGGTGTTTTTATGTGTGAAACTTGTGTGTTGAGCGCGAGTTCTGATTGGTTCAAGTCTGAAAAACTCATCTAATGGTAGCATAAAATGGTAACACTGTTTTTGAAATTAACGGAAAAGGATGTTTGCGCTTTAATTATTTAATTAGCTGATATTTTTCTTATGAAAAGAATTGAATAATTAGAATTTAGAACTTAGGATGGAACTTGGAAGTGATTAACTGATTATTAAGTTAAAATTTTTTTTTGAAACACATCATTATTGTTTGAAATTAAAAATTTCAATATTATAAAACTACGGACGTTAACGTTTCAGTCAATAGTTAACGTCCATGTATAAGACAATAAAACATGAATTGCTAAATTCTATTTTGAAAAAAAAAATCAAAATTTCCAGTCATTTTCGTTCACCCTCCCCCGCCCCCTATCCTGAGAAATCATCAAAAAATCAAATTTATTAATCGTTTGGACCAATTACGGTATAAAAACCCACACGTGAAACACATAGTAAGTCTAGTCTAGGGTAGGTACCTAAAATTACCTTAAGAGTGATCGAATAACAAAAAAATTAATGTTGAAAATGTAAAATAATAAAATAACTTACAGCTCCAACACAAACAGCTTCAGATCCAGTACAATTTCAAATTCTCAATCGTATGGTATTCGTTTTCAACGTAAAAATTGTTCGCCAAACGTTCCATCAATAATCATGTTTTCCCAAGGAGGGTCCATTTTCTTTGAAACATCCTCAAAAATCCAGTTAATTCAAGGGGTGGCGGATTCAGCAATTAAAAAAATGCAATTTTATATACCTACAATTTTTAAAAATATCCATTATTTCGTGAAATGAAAAAAAATATACAGGGTGTCCCAGTTAAGAGTGTCTGCCTTCCAACTGGTAAGTAGGCAACCCATCCAGAGCTCAAGTAGATAAGTTTGCCTACCCTTCAAATTGAAGGGGCAAAGTTATGCTCATTCGGAATTTTTTTTTAAATTTTGTTCATTATTTTTGATTTGCCATAGAAATTTTACTACAATAGGTAGAGGGTTGCGGTTTGCGCCATTCGAAGGAGCATTTATTCCAATTTTTTTTATGCAAAAGGTTTTTAGGTTAGTTGATCAGAAAACTTTAATCACTAATAAAATATTCGAAAAAACGCAAAACAATTTTCAATTTTTTCTCAATTTTATTAGAACTTAGAAAATTTGACATATTAACCTACCATTATTATGAACTCAAATTGTGTAAAAAAACATGTTCTTTCCAATGGTGCAAACCCCAGCTTTCTATCTCGTTCGAATCAAAAGTTATACTTGATTAATTTTAAGAAAAATACATTAAAAATTTTTTTTTTTTTAATTTTAAAGTGTTAGTAGAAAAGTTATTTATTATGTGTTTTTCTTGAAATTAATTACGTATAACTTTTGATTCGAGCAAGATAGAAAACTGGGGTTTGCACTATTGGAAATAGCATGCTTTTTTACATAAATTGAGTTCATAATAATGGTAGATTAACATGAGAAATTTATCTAAATTTCAATAAAATTGAAAAATAATTGAAATTTTTTTTGCGTTTTTTCGAATATTTTATTGGTGACTGAAGTTTTCTGATCAACTAACCCAAAAACATTTTGCATGAAAAAAAAACTAAAACAAATGCTCCTTTGAATGACGCAAACCGCAACTGTACACTTATCGTAGTAAAAATTTTATGACAAATCAAAAATATTGAACAAGATTTCAAAAAAAAAAAAATTGAATGAGCATAACTTTGCCCTTTCAATTCCAACGGTATACAAACATATCTACTTGGGGTCAGGATGGGTTGCCTACTTACCAGTTGGAAGGCTGTCACTCTTAACTGGGACACCCTGTATATTGAGCTCGAGCGAAAAGAGGGGGAAAATTTTTCTGGAAGTCATTCAAATCAAAATTCTAATTCTAAAGGATCAACGCGAATATTTACTTAGGCATTTTTGAATTTTAGTTGGTAAAATTGTGATTTTGCCAATTGATGTCCAAAAGATGCCAGTTTACCAAGTTTCCAAATTCCCAGGGGGGCAAGCTTCCCTCGGCCATCCTTTGGTTCTGTCCCTGATTGTCTGCATGATGAAAGCGTTGTGAATCATAACGCTTTAATCACGCTTTCGTCATACAACGATCACAATTTGTGATTTTTGAGTCATTGAGAAAATTAATAAATTTTTTCGCTAATTAAAGATTATTCATTTCTTTATATAAATTACGTTAATATAGATTATGTAGCATATTCTTTTTAATGACGATTTTAGATGTGTATCCAATTACTTTTTGCATAAAAAACTGATTAGGTAGTGATTAAGTATTGGTTGCCGAAATCGATAACAAAATCTCGCTTATGCATACATTGTTTTTCAATAGGTGATACCCACACCAACAGTTATCTGTATTTAAATACAATTGATGAAATAAAACATGATTCATTAGTTAAAATGATGCGGTATTCGCTTGAAGGTTTTTAAGTAAAATTTATTTTTAATAATTTTCAATATGGAGTGGAAAATCTCCATATTTTTGGTTTGCCTATTGGTTACCCAAGTGGTGAGTAACTGCCCTGAAGGGTGTTCTTGCATATCATATTACGTAAATTGTATGCGTTCGTATTTAAAAACCGTGCCATCTGATTTATCGCCCGATGTACAAGTATTGTAAGTTGATGTAGTTTTTTTAAAGGTATTGTTTTGTTATTTATGCAGTATTTCTTGTTTATTATGGAAATTTTAAAATTCTGTTTTTAGAGATTTAGCCGTCAATGAAATTAAAGAATTGACACGTAACTCGTTTTCAACAACTCCGGATTTAGAAATATTGTAACGTCTTATTTTTATTTAAAATTATTATTTTTTGAGAAATAGTAATTTTGAAGTTGATATGTTTTAATTTAGACTTTTGAATAATAATCGGATCACTATTCTTTCAAATGGAGTATTTGAAAATTTATCGAAATTACGTTCCTTGTAAGTTCTTTTCGTGCATTTTCCTTGGTACTTACGTACCTACCTATTTACTTCTTGAATGCGAAGAAGTAGGTAGTTTGATAATTATTTAATACCACGACTCGTATTTTATTTTTTAGACACATCTACAAAAATAAAATCAGTACCATCGAAAAAGAAGCGTTTAAAAATCTTGAAAATTTAAAAGAATTGTAAGTTGATATTTTTCTATCCTTGTGACCTTATATGAATTGATATTTTAATCGATTTCGAACCGAATTTTTTCCAGATACCTACATTACAATAACATTGACCAACTTGACGCTGGTGTTTTCGAAAATTTGATCAATTTGGAACGATTGTAAGTCAATTGAATAATTCATATCAGTGCTATTGTAATGAATTAGGTAGGCAACACTTTAATGGAATTTTTCCTCGCAGGTTTTTGCATTTTAATACGTTGATAGATGTACAAATGAATGTGTTTGAACCGTTGCCCAACATACAAAATTTGTAAGGGTTTTATACTCCTTTATAGAATTTTTTTCAATTTACGAGTTCATTGAATAAAAAAACTTCGTTTCAGGGATCTGAGTGATAATCCTTTGAACTGCAACTGCGAAATATTTTGGCTAGTTGAGTCGTTACGCGAACGAAACAATGTTTACATCGGTGGAACTTGCAATACACCAAAGTCTCTTCAGAATGAATCTATATCGAACATCAAAAGCGACAAATTCACCGAATGTGGTAATTTTTTGAATCAGTAATTTGAAAATTTTTATCCGAAAGGTGTTTAATCTTTAATCGAATGTAATTCTTCATGTTTCGGAAGCTGGTCCAAGAATTATTGTGCAACCCAATGACGTAGAAATCCCTGCAAGTGGATTACCTTCGGTAACATTACGATGCGTAGTCAGAGCGTATCCAAAACCTCGCGTATCGTGGGAAAAAGATGGGTAAATCACGAGGGAGGATATTCTTAAATTTTTTATCGTTTCTTAAATAAAATGTCTGTTTTAGGATAAAAATTCAATCGACAAAGGACAAATACGAACTGGTACCACAAGGTCTTATCATAAAATCAGTCACTTCAGCGGATGTAGGAAAATACCAATGCGTTGCTTCAAATAATGTGAACACGGTTGGATCAGTTGTAGCACAATTGAAGAATGCCACCGTGAAAAGTATAACTTAATAAACCTTTAGCCCAATCAAATAAAGAAATGAAATGGGATTTTGAATCATCAAAGATATTATGATTTTAAAATTTTCCTTTCGATGTTCTGCCCCTGATTAACCACCAAAAAGTCCCCGAACTGGACCTCATGGCAATTCCACCAAATGTGGACCTAAAGTAACCCCCTCGTTGTTTTTCACTTATAACTCTTCAAATATGCCTTCAAACAAAAAAATGATCATTACTAAAATTGAAGTAAATAAAATTTTCAACAAAAAAGGTTATATTCATTTTTTTCGAAAAGTGAACGGGTGGCGCAAAAACAC
>FIZU01038961.1:0-11029 GCA_900064475.1 Pseudococcus longispinus | reverse complement strand
AAAAAATGGACACTTTTTTAGGATTGACCCCAGCCATTAGACATATCCATGTCAAAAACAACGCAAGAGTTTTGAAAAATTATGAAAATCATTGAAGACGTTCTGAAAATTACATAAAAATTGTACAAACGACGAGTCTTATAGCATCCTTAATGGTTTTTATGCAAATTCCAATACTTTTTGCCTAATTTTTGACCGTTTTTATAATACGTATTTTTACAACAGTACTGACTACTGATAATTTCAACGGTGTTTCCAAAAATTTGATGATTTTTTTGAACGTCAATGCAAATTTTTACAGGTATTTTCAAAACTTTTCATCATTCTAACGAAGTCCATGACGATTTTCGAGTTTTTTTGACCGTTTTTTTTTTTAAATTTCATCTAAAACGATATTTTTGACACAATTCATAATTTTTCGATCATTTTAAAGCCATGTTGAATGATTTCGATGACAATGTTAGTTTTGACGATATTCACAATTTTTTGACAATTCCCACAATATTTTCAATCGTTTCGATCAAAATTTCAATAATTTTTACAACATTTTTAAGAACGAGTCGGTGATATTGCCTTTTTTTAGTCTCTTCGTATGAACGAGAATTTGCATGCATATTATAGAAAAACGAACTTCAAAATTCAAAAATTCAAAATGAATTTTTGGACTTCGAAAGTTTCAACTTTGTGGACTTGAAAAATTTCAAGATAAGTTGAAATCAGAATATTTACATGGATAGGGGGGGGGGGGGCAAATCTGAAAATTTTGTCTTTTTTTTGTCTCTTTAAATTCCGTCAAAAATCAGAATATTTACATGGATAGGGGGGGGGGGTCAATCTGAAAATTTTGTCTATTTTTTGTCTCTATAAATTCCGTCAAAAATTCCTTGACATTGACTTCTAGACATTTTGTCAGACTTTTTTGGACTTGTAAAAATTTTCAGGTTTCCACTGACTTTTTGAACTTTGAAAATTTTCAGAGATGATGCCGACTTTTAGATCTTTTGTCAGACAAACTATTTATATATTTTAAACCTAGACTTTCAGTCATTTTGTTATACAAAGAATTTTAATTTTCTGAATATTGAAACTTGACTTTTAAAAATTTTTTCAGACGACCAATTTAGACTTTTTGAACGAAGAAAATTTTAGAAATCACGGTTACTTTTCGATATTTTGTCAGCCAGTCTTCTTGGATTTGGAAAATTTCAGATACTACGCGTAATTTCAGACATTTTGTTAGCATTTTTTGGGTTTGGAAAATTTTTAAGAATTCAAATTAATTTTTGCACTTGGAAAATTTCAACTTCAAGGACTTAGAAAATATCAAGAGAGTTCAGATCAGACATTTTGTTAGACATATTTTTATTTAACGCTGATTTTTACACATTTTGTCAGATTTTTTTGAATTTGGAAAAATTTTCAGATTTGTACTGACTTTTTGTGCTTGAAATTGGTTTTCGAAATTTTTCAAAAAAATTTCGTTGCGAAATTCACTTTTAAAACCCCGTTAAGTTGACTTTTTTAGAATTGAAAATTTTTTCAGAATTGAAAATAACTTTTTGGACTTTGTAAATTTCAAGAAAATTTCAAATATCACTGTACTTGAAAAATTCAGTTAGCAAAGGCATATCCTATATTTTATGGAAATGGCGAGAAATTTTGAAACACCCTATATTTATTTTGAACTCATGTTTTTCCAAACATATTGCCCCATATTATCACCCGAGGAACCGAACGAATCAAACGATATCATCCAAGAAACGAATCCAGGGAGGTTTTGAAAAACGAATTGCGAAAAATAGCGAATATTTTCACGCCGCTATTTTACATCAAGTTTGCATAATCTTAGTTAATATAGTTTACTTTTGCCTGCGCCACGTCGTACCGATAACGCTCCACTCCGTATAGCAACGTACTACAATACGTAAGTAGAAAGTAACTAAAACAACCAAGTGACTTACAACTTTTGATTTAGTTAAAGGTTCGAATGTAATCTACTTTAGTGTGTAGTGACGTTTGTCTGCAGGCGAATACACGACGGCTCTGTTTTCATTGGGAGTTAAAGTTACGAATAAATCCGAATATTCTTCGAAATATATTCAAATTGCTTTAGCGAGTTTCCACTGGTACATGCAGCAAAACGGTGTGGTAAAAGCGTACACTGAAATATTTTATACTTCAACTTCCGCCATATAATTTGGTAATTTTTTTTTTTAGGTATTTCTAGTTTTGAAAATCCTCTTCCTTTTTTTTTTTTCATGCAAGCGTTTGAACTTTAACGTGTAGACCAAACGTAGTTGGGGCTGTTAGGTTCAAGTTTGAAGGTGATAGGATCGTGTGTGAAAACTAAAAAGCAGAATATTCTAGTGTAACCGCACCACACCACACTGTGCCACGTAATGACCGTGAAATTTCTATTTACTTAAGTGTTGGCTCGGTTAATTACCGCGCGTTTATTTGAGTGAAGTTGTATAAGTTTACGATGAAAATTATATGCTAACTTTATTTCCACTTTCTTAATAACTTCGGCTTATACAGGGGTTAGCGGGGAAGTACGTGTATCAAAAGGATAAGACTCCGGTGTCGGTTTAAGGTTAATATGTATATGACGAAGCGGTTTACCCTCTGTGTCTGTAACTTCGTACGTAATTCTCATAATTTTAACGTTTTTATACCCCTGTATCATCGTTAGAGTTTTCAAAATACAGGGCTTGCCTTTAATTTAGGAATTTTCAAGGCCGAGTGGCAAAACGATTTTTTGGGTCAGTTTGGGTAATTAGTCGTACTCTTATCGTCGTATAAGTTTTTTTTTTTTGGTTCCTTCGGTTACAAATGTTGACGATGTTCGTTTTTCGTGCTTGATATTTCGAATCCTCAACGCCCCTTAGCTAATTTTCTTCAGTGTATTTCAATTCCCTTTCGTCTCTTATTTCCTTTGGTATTCAGGTCATAGGATGTCGTCGTATTTTGGAATTTATTCAAGATAAAACCACGATTAGCCAATTACATTCCATTTATTACGTTATTATAATCTGGAGGATTTTATTTTTTTCGAAAAAATTCTTCGAAAACCCCTAATTAACATTTGAAAAGATCTCGACGACAAAAGCGATCCGGCCGCATAAATATATATTTACAAGCGTATAAATAGCTCATAAAAGATTATTAAATTTCCCAACATCGTTTTCCTCCTCTTTTAACTAAACGTTTTCAAATGCAAAAAAAAATGCTTTTATTCATCGCGAATAAAAAACCTAGGTACTCTTTTATACTTGGAAATAATAACACTACAAGTTTTACTTCCATATTCTCTTTCTCTCTATCGTTTGACAAAGTTGCAAGTTTTGTAAACGAAAGATACAATTTTCAAGTGGTTCGAAGAAGTCCGTTCGAGAGAGGTTTTCGTACTCGTACGATAGATGATAGAGCTTCGTTGTATGAGAGGTTTTTTTTTGTTTGTTTGAATGATCTTTGTGGCTAGTGTAGTTATACTTGAGCTACTTATGTTTGAGATATCGAGTTGAAATTGAAAGTCGATACGACTGTTTGAGAAACTAAACGTATGATTATTTTTTCGTACGAAGAAGAAATTGAAAGAGTTTTCTGGTAGATATCAATTGTAATTTTTTTGAGGGGTCATCAAAAATTGAGTATTTAGGAAGAGGTGAAAACCGTTTGGTAATTTTTACCCAGGAACTCGTCCGAACGAATGCGAAAAAGATGAAAAGTCATTGAAAATATGTTCTGTGAAACATTAGCTGGATTTAATTGGTGATAGTCGAGGGAGAATTTTTTTTTGAAATTTTCGAATTTTTAGAAAATGTTATTGCGTCCAAATGTTGGATTATTGAGGAAGGGGATGGTACAAAGTTCACTGTAGTAATATACCGAATCACAGACAAAAGGTTCACCCTTTTTTCGCAATTTTCCGGACATTCAAAATTTGCATTTAGATCGTTAGAATTTTCCCAATGGTTGCCTCCCTCCAGCTTTTGTGTAAATAGGTCGAGCATGGCATCATCTTGTACAAAATTTTATGAAGAACATTTTGTAGGCACCATAAATAAACTGTTTTTTCAAGTTTCTAAAATTTTTCAAGTTATTTACATAAAATAGATTTTCTCGAGTTTTTTTATGGGTCGTCAATTTTTTTGACCTCTTGTTTTGGACTGAGGATTTTTTTACATTATTCTCTAGAAAATTGTATGGCGAACAACGTTTTACTGCAGAACAATTTTTTTTATATTCTTGATATTTTTCGAATTATTTGTTGAAAACTGGAGGAATTGCAGCTTTAGGTGAAGTTTTCTCAGGAAGCAATGATTGAAATGAAAAAAGTGTAATAACTCTTAGTGTTTAGAATTGAAAAATGAGCAATTTTTGACCGAAACTTTTTAGTATCGATAATTCCGCGAAAACCCTGACGAAATTCCGTCAGAAAATTCTCTGACGTTGACTTTTAGACATTTTGTCAGATTTTTTTAGACTTGGAAAAATTTTCAGATTTTATTGATTTTTCTAAAGTTGGAAAATTCCAGAGATGATGCTGAATTTTAAACATTCTGTCGGACAAACAATTTAGACTTTTCGAAGTTAGCAAAAAAATTTTAGAAATCAGAGTAACTTTCAGACATGTTGTCAGGCAGTCTTTTCAGAATTGAAAGTTTCAGAGATTCAAAATTTTGTCAGACTTTTTTGTAATTGAAAAAATTTTCAGATTTCCACTGACTTTTTGGAATTGGAAAATTTTAAAAATAATGCTGAGCTTGAGACATTTTGTCAGACTTTTCCGGACTTGAAAAATTTTCAGATTTTCATGCACTTTTTGGACTTGGAAAATTTCAGAGATCATGCTGACTTTTAGACATTTTGTCTGACAAACCAGAATTTTTGTTATTCTATATTTTAGACTCTCTGAAGTTTAAACATTTTTCAGATTTCAAACGATTTTTTGGACTTGAAAAATTTCAGAAAATCTGACCTTTTTCGTTTTTGAAGAATTTTACCAATTGTCAGTTGATTTTTAAACTTGGAAAAATGTAGATTTTTCGATTAATCTCCATAAATTTTTGACCATTTTACGCATTATTTTTGATTTTTATGAATATTTCATCAATTTTAACGATAATTTGGACAGTTTTAATGCTTTTTGATGATTTTTACAATATTATTACGAATTTTGCTAAAATTTTGAAGGTTCTGCCCTCACTTTTTTTTTGACAATTTTCTTGATTTTAGCATAGATATGCTTTTGCTTTGGATAATTCCGCGAAAAAGGTGACAAAATTCAGCGACGAAGACTTTTAGACATTTCGTCAGATTTTTTTGAACCTAGAAAAATCTTCAGATTTCTATTGAATTTTTAAAAATAACTTGAAAATTGATGAATTAACCCCAAATAACATGACTTTTCTTACAAAAAGTTGGTAAAAACTGTTCTTAATAACATCAAAGCTGCTAAAAGATCACAAAAATCGATTAAATTATTGTAAAAATGAGATAAAATATCGTAAAAACTAATCAATTTATTTGAAAACTCGTTTAGGATGCTTCAAAACACATTCAAATGATGTAAAGTTCGTTTAAAATGTCCTCAAAGTGGCCAAAAACATCGAAAAAGTTTTATCAAAAATGTTTTATTAATTATTATCCACAACTGATAAAATTTTTTCGATTTTTTTAAAGTTTTGAACAAATTTAGTGATAGGTATGTTGGACATTTTTTAAACCTTTCATACCATTTTGAATGTTTTTTTTAATTTTAACCAAAATTGATTCGTTTTTTTAATTCTTATTTCATTTTGAACAGTTTTTTGTGATATTTTTAGACATTCTTCCAACATTTAAACCATTTTTTATACTTTTTCTCAATTTTTTTCCAAAGCTAATCCAATTTTTCCAACTTTTTTTGAACAATTTTTAGAATATTTTAAGACATTCTCGTAACATTTAACCACTTTTTTGGGACTTCAAGTCCATTTTTACCCAAAACTGATCGATTTTTTCCAAATTATTCTTGTAGGAGCATATACTTTTGCTATGCGTAATTTCGCGAAAAAACTGACGAAATTCCATCACGATGATTTTTGGACATTTTGTCACACTTTTTTGGACTTGGAAAAATTTTCAGATTTCAATTGACTTTTTGAACTTGTAAAATTTCTGAGATAATTCTGATTTTTGAACATTTTGTCAGGCAAACAATTTAGAAATTTTTGGACTTTGAAAATTTTATAAATCGGGTAACTTTCTGATATTTTGTCGGCCAGACTTCTTGTATTTGGAAATTTTCTGATGTTACGCTGACTTTCAAACATTTTGTCAGACTTTTTTAAAATTGGAAAAATTTTTGGATGTCCATTGACTTTTTGAACATTGAAAATTTTAGAGATAATGCTGACTTTTGGACATTTTGTTAAACAAACAATTACGAATTTTTTAACTTGAAAAATATCAATAAAATTTCAAATATCAAGTTTTTATGGACATGAAAAATTCAATAACCAAAAGCTTTTTATAAGAAATTCAACAATTTTCAATATTTTTTTTACCATTTGTACAATCTAAATAAAACACAGCTACTTCTGAAGATTTTCATAAAAATGTTGACAACTGCAGTGAAACGAACAATTTTTGTCCAAACGAATTTTTGCCTAACATCAAAATTGAAGGGGTAGAATAATATTAAACGTAGGAAAAAAACTTGAGAATTTTAAAATTTTGAATTTATTTTGAACAAACATAGCTCCCATTAATTTTGAAGAAAGCAAAAAGTCATAACAACAAAATTTCGTTAACATTTGTTATAGATTTTTTTGCTCCAGGTTACGTTTCTAGCCCCTTCAATTTGGAAATTAGGCAGCAAATTATAAGAAAAAAATTTGTTCAATTTTTCATTTACCACTCACTCCTATAATTAAAAATTCGTTTCACTTTAATTTTTTTTTGAAACGAATTAGTTTCTTCAATTTTCAAAATAGACAAAAAATTTTCATTTCATGTTTTTTCCAATGATACCTGATTATATTGAAATTTAAAGTTTGGCAGACCACTCCCTGGACCTTCCCTAATATTTTCATAAAGTTCTTTAATAATATTTCAACGTTCTTTTAATTTTTTTTGCAATATTTTCATCCTACGTGCTTCAAAATAAAACCTTTCAGGTCTATTTTCACTATTTTCGATGTTTTCGTAACTGTTGGCGGAAAATTTGGTTTTTCAATATGTTTGTTTGTAGTTATTCAACCCATGTAGGTACATTTTCACACTGAATCGAGCCTTTCTTCGCAACTATTCTGTACTTTCGGGTCAAAAAACATCGCAGCGAAGCAAAACACATTGTGTAAGTAAAGCACCAAACTTCGCCACGTTCTAATCAACATTTTACCAATACCTAAATATAATCGAAAAACGGTAAAAACTTCCGTTTTAATTTAGTATTATTTTCTTTTTCAAAACATCGGAAACGGACCCGTTTGAAAAATTCATCGCGTGATAAAACCGTACCTACCGACAAAATGAAATAAAAAAGTAAAAAAGCTTTATCCTAGGGGACCAGCCTCTGAAATTATACCTTCTTACATAACAAGACGAATATGAATTTCGTGCCTTTTTTTCTAAAATTCATTCAGGTATACGTTTTGTGTACCTATTTACGGAACGAGCCAAATAAAAACAAACCTTTTAATATTGCTTGGAAAAAAAAAAATTCCATGAGGAAGTAAACAGAAAGAAAAATAAAATGAAATAAAAACAAGCATTATGAAAATATAGCTAGCAGGAAGTTCCTACTTTCGACTCATTTTTTCGGCGTGGTAGAAATTCTAAGATGGTCGAGAACGTTTCTCAAACTAGCTCCGCGTTCATCACACTTTGGAATGAAATTCGATCACATGAGATATCGCCGACGCTCATGTAATCTTAAAAGTCACTGACCGACGAATAAACTACACATATACGTACACGCCGGGAAAAAAGAAAACCTTGGGTAATGTTTGGTAATTGGTTATTACAACGAATATTACACCATCGCGTCGGCTCTAATGTTTTATGTATGAGCCATAAATAAAACACCGGCGCTGCACAACGCACAGCACATAGCGAGCAGCGATGAAAAAAAACAGCATAATCGTAGCCGAAGATTTATTACCCCTGGGGAAGCTTGCTTAAAGACCGAAAAATTATGAAAAGCTACAGTTAAAACAAATAAAACGCCACATAAAAGCTGAGTGTTCAACAATTGGAAAAATTTTTTCGCTGCGAAAATTTTTGGCTCGTGTAGAACGAAAATTCGCTCGTCTTCGCGATGACGTCACGTTATTGCTCTGTGAAAACGAGCTGAATGGCGGCAGCGAAAATACCGCTGTACCTTTATGGTGGTATGGTACATGCTTACGAGAACATTTTTATCAAAAATGCAAAATAACAAGCTCTCAACGTTGTATAGGTACCTACACGTAATGTTTTTTAAATTAAACTTCGTACCTATCTAAGGTTAATACTGTTTATCGTCTTCTCTCTTCTTTTTTTTTACTTTTTTTCGCCGTTGTGCTTTCTAGGTTTTATTATTATATCTTTATTTTCGTTTTTAACCGTCAACACTGGCAGCTTTAAGGTTCTCGTTTGCCCTTTTTTTTTAAACCGTGTCTTTATACGAGTATTATGAAAACCTCGAAGATATGCAACAATAATAATATCAATCTGAGACGTTTATGGTTTGCAGGGATTTTCGAAAATTGTTCGGTAAAATTGAAACCGTTTTGCGAAAAATTCTAAGTATACAATCGATCGTCGCGATGTATTTGGTTTTGATTCTCGCGGAGATTTTTTTTTAGCAGAATTTCCCTGCGGTTTGAGAATGAACTTGAGTCGAGCTATTTCATTTAAAAATGAAGAAAAACTACACAAATTGCAGGAATATTGTACTTAGTAGCTAAAATATCTGTGAAAAAAGTCCCCACCATTTCCATTCTACGTATGAATGAAACCATAAAACATACGTATTTGTTCATTGAATTTTTCAAGTCCATAAAATCGTGATATTTGAAATTTACTTGAAATTTTCCAAATCCAAAAAGTCTTTTGAATTCTGGAAAATTTTCAAAGTCCAAAAAAGTCAGAGAAAATATCTAAAAATCATTGTAACGGATTTTCGTAATTGAATTTTTTTTGAAAATTTTCAAACTCCACTTCCAAGCACAAAAAGCCAGTAGAAATTTGAAATTGCAAATTCAAAATAGTCCGAAAAAATGTTCAGCTTTAGATAAAAAGCTGTCTAACAAAATTCCTGATTTGAACTTTCTTGAAATTTTCTACGCCAAAACTTCATTTGAGCTCTTGAAAATTTCTCAAGTCCAAAAAAGTCACCCTATGATTTATAAAATTTTCTTAATTCAAAAAGACTAAATTATTTGCCTGACAAAATGTTTAAAAGTCAGCATTATCTCCAAAATTTTCCGAGTCCAAAAAATCATTGAAAATCTGAAAATTTTTCCAAGTCCAAAAAAGGCTGACATAAAATTTTCCAAGTTCAAAATATCAATGGAAATCTAAAAATTTATTTAAGACCAAAAAAGTCTCAAAAATTTTCAAAATCAGTAGAAATCTAATAATTTTTCCAAGTTCAAAAAAGTCAGACACAAAATGTTTAAAAGTCAGCATTATCTCTAAAATTTTCCACGTCCAAAAAATCAATGGAAATCTGAAAATTTTTCAATGTGCAAAAAAGTCCGACAATATGTTTAGTCTTAAATAAAAAGCTGTGTGACAAAATGCCTGATTTGAACTTTCTTGAAATTTTCAAGGTTGAAAATTCATTTGAGTTCTTAAAAAATTTCTCAAGTCCAAAAAGTGATTTCTAGAATTTTATCTCTAGAAAATTTTCCGAGTCCAAAAAACTCTGACGAAATGTTTAAAAATTATCGTCGGGGGATTTCGTCAGGTTTTTCGAGAATTATTCATAGTAAAAACATATTCTTCGCTAATTGCTTGAATAAAACAAAATAAAATTTTAAGATATCTAAAAAATGAATAAAAACGTGAAAAATTGAATTTTTTTTGCAAAAATTTTGTAAAATCAACGAAAAATTAGAAATTTTATCAAAAATTTGGGAAAATATCCAAAAAATCTTTCCAAACCTTTCACAAATTAAAAAAAAATATAGCATAAAAATTGATAATATTGTAAAAAATTTTTTAGAAATTACTCGAACTGTAACAAAATTTTTCTCAACCTGGAAAAAAATTAAAATTTCATAAAGATCATCAAAACAAAAAACTTTTGGAGGGGGGGGGATCAACCGTCTTCCAAAATTTCTATTTTTTGCTAATTACGTAAGACAAAATTTCCTACAAAACGATGTTATACATTAACCCCCCCCCTCCCCAACACGAAAAAGTTTTGTTACAGGTTGAGAGGCAAATGAAGTAAGTTTTTTAAAAAAACATAAATTTGTTAATGATTTCATAAAAGTATGATTGGGGAGGAGGGTACAGGTACCTACATTTTTCATTTTGAGAAAGTATTATAGCTGAAGTTCCTGCTGAACTCCTGATTTTTGGGTTTGCGATGAAAAATTTCTGAAAATATTGTGAGCAATTTTGCCTTAGCATCTAGATCGTACAAGACAGGGTGTTCTGGTAGCAGTGCACCGCCTTCAAACTAAAGATGCAGCTACCCAAACTACTTAACAGTAGACGTGTTTGCCGACCCCAGGATTTGAAGGTGCAAAGTTTTGCTCTAGTCCTGGTACATGTTTCAAAACGTCGTACCTCCGCTGATTGTAAAGATAGGCAAATTTTTTTGAACCTTTCTCGTAGAATTTTTTGAGTTCTACAAAATGAATTGTATTCATGTTTTGCCTAACTCCAAAATTGAAGGAGCTACAATGATTTGAAGATCGGTAAGCTCCATAACCCCTTCAATTTTCAAGTTATGCAAAATTTTGCCGACGTCATTTTTTATTGAGCTTTTTGAGCTCTACAAAATGAGTTATATTCATGTTTTGCCTAACTCTAAAATTGAAGGAGC
>FIZU01038960.1:0-61233 GCA_900064475.1 Pseudococcus longispinus | reverse complement strand
CTTGGCCCTCTCCTTGAAGAAATCCTGGCTACGCCACTGGCCACCACCACATTATGTTACCTCTGTTCCTTTTTTTTCTACAAATAAAGATGTTCTTGATGTTTTATGCTTTCCCAACATACGTTATTAAAAAAGGCGGGCGGCGAATACTTTTTGGCCCACGGCGGAAAATTATCAAAACCGGCTCTGGGTATATTCCTGTTTTCTTTATTTTTCCAAACGCAGCGTACAACTCAAAGGTATAAAACTACCCACATATTCTCATACAACTAAATCTGTAAACTTTACTCATTACAAAGTCGCAATTCGTTAAGGTATTCGAGAAGATCTCAGCGAAAACTTCAGATTAAAAATACGCTGCTGCCGCTGCTAAGCTACCTATTTTAATTCAAAATGAATTTCCGTCTTGTATCTACCTTCTCTTTATCTCGTATCATTCGCAACTTCGTATTTAGCAAATTATAAACAACGCAGCTTCGGGGTATTGTTAAAACAATGCCAAAAAACACCACCGACACGTTTGTCAATTCTTCTACACAGCTTTACAACTTCCCATCCCCATATTTTCGAGAAAATATACGTACTACGTTCACGCTAAGTATTCAAAATCCTATATACATATATATTTCAGCAACATTAACACTTTTCTGCTTCGAATTTACATGTTTAATGAAATACGCCGTCGTTCGACGTATAGGCAACTGTTTCGCATATGTGTAACTTTGGTTGCGTGGTTCTCTGCAGTAACGGCGTGTTTCGCAGAAAATATACACTGAATGAGTGAAATGGTATACAGTGTGTTTCGAGAGTACTTCTCATCAGTTTCAAATGGTGCTGAATTTTTAAGAATGAGCGATTACAAAATTCAATATCGATGTCGAGATGTCGAATTTTTCTACTTGCAGAGTAATTAGTGCCTACTGCCTACACCATCAAGGTATTTCAATAAAACATTGATTTCTAAAGAAGAATCTTCCGAAATGCATGCAACTGAAGAAAAAATTACTGCCTAAGCGAAATGAGGACGAATAAAAAAAAATCATGTTCCAAAAGTAATAAATGTGTATTTTGAATATTTACCTGGTAAAACAAAGGAAAGGAAAGTTAGAAAGATTCAAATATTTTGAAAGGGATGAAATTTAACGAATTTCTTCAACCAGAAAAGAGGTTTATACGAACCAAGTTGTCACCCCGGCTGCCCAGGGCTAAATACAAGCCCGGCACCTTTTTCTTTTATACTGCATCAAAAAAAGACTAAGACACAGTGCTAATTAATTTTAACCCTTTTGTGCCCAGAAGAGATCAGATGGATGAAATTTACGAAATCATTTTCATTATCTGCTTTTATTTTCCTGTGTGAGATTTACTACAAATCGGAGGGGAGGGGGTGCGCTCAACTATTCACCCATAAAAAAGAATGCGGTGTAGTGCAAAAATTTCAATTTCATCCCCCTTCAATTTTTTATACTTAAATGTAAAAAAAGAAGTTGAAATTTTGAGTTTGTAATTCAGATATTTTAGGGCCACAAATGACCCAAAATTACAAAGTTCAGTTTTTCAGACTTTCAATAACGTATTTTTGGAAAAATGAAGTAATATTGTATTTGAAGGAATGGATAAAATTTTGTCAAATCCTACTTCGTAAGTAAGAACAAATATATTATTTAGTGAATATTTTTGAGGAAAAATGTTCATTTATTGAATTTTGTTAAACAGGAATTAAAATATCTGCACAATTCGGCTCTACAGCCATTTCCGAAAACATCTTACACCTCAGCAATCATTTTCTCGAAATTTTCATGTTTGATTTTTGTGTTAAGATGAAGGTAAGAGTGAAAATGTTTTGTCTGTCGCTTGCAAAGAATTTTCAGAATGTAGTGACACGAAAAACTTACACCCATAATTTTATTTTAGCATAAGAATCGTCATTTTTCAAAAAGCATTGGTTAATCTGATAAGCCAATTTCAACATTTTTAATTTGGGTCATATGAGATCCTGAAACATTTGAATTGCAAATTCAAAATTCCAACTTATTTTTAAAAAAATCAGGTAATGAAAAAGTTGGAGGGGGAAAAATAGAAAATTTTGTACTACATCTTTTCTTGTTTTACGTAAGGGTTTTAATTTATAGCAAATCTCACAGAGGATAATGTAAATACGTAATTCTGATTCACAAGTGCCAAATTCTGATAACATATGCTTTTGAGATAACTAAACCCGCGAAAAAGGCGAAATTTCCTGACGATAATTTTTTAGACATTTCGTCAGACATTAGACTTTTTGAACTTGAAAATGTTTCAGATTTTCAACTACAAAATTTCAGGGATCATGCTGACTTCTACACATTCCGCCAGACTTTTTTTGTAGACTTGCACATGAACAACAAAAATAAGACATATTCATTAGGGAATGCAGTGAAAAAACGGTATTTTTGAATTTTAAAACGCAATAGAGAATTTTTTTGATTTTTAAGGTTAAAGTGAACTGTAAAAATCTTAGTTTGAAAATACCAATTTTTCCACCACTCACAAGTCACTAGAAATTTTAGAAAATTTGAAAAAATGAAAAAAAAAACGTTCAAATTTAATATAGGTAAGCAAAAGTGATTTATAAAAATGGAAAAAAGGATTTTCTGTTCGAAAAAATTTGCTACAAAGTGTTTCGTGACCTGACTTCGGAGAGTGTGTGAAAACCGAATAATCACCATTCATAGAATGCTCACTATAAATAGATCAAAAGGGGCAGTTTTCAATAAAAAGGACCCTTGTCTATCAATTTTGTTCATTTTCAATAACGCTCAGGTACAGGGTGTTCCAAGAGCAGTGTACCGCCTTCAAACCAGAGATGCCGCTACCCAAACTACACGAGCGTATGCATTTTTGCCGACCTCAGGATTTGAAGGGGCAAAATTATGCACTAGTCTTGGTAGATGTTTCAAAATGTCGTAACTTCACTCATAATATAAATAGGCGATTTATTTTTGAAACTTTCTTGAAGAACTTTTCAAGCTCTAAAAAATGAGATATATTCATGTTTTGCCTAACTGAAAAATTGAAGGAGCTACAATGATATGAAAATTTGTAGGCTTTATAACTCCTTCAATTTTCAAGTTATGCAAAATTTTGTAAGTGCCATTTTTTGTTGAGCATTTTGAGCTCTACAAAGTGAACTAATCATTTTTAGCATAATTCTAAAATTGAGGGAGCTGCAACCCCTAAAAAGATGAAGTGGCATTATTTTTTCAGAATTCAACATTTTTTCAAAATGGACTCTCGTGCTTTCAATTTTGAAGTTGGACAAAAAATTATTAGCTCATTTTGTACAGTTCAAAAAGATCAACAAAAAATGGCATTTACAAAATTTTGCATAACTTGAAAATTGAAAGTCATGAGGCCTACAAATTTTCAAATCGTTGTAGCTCCTTCAATTTTAGGGTTTGGCAAAACTTGAATAAAATTAATTTTGTAGAGCTTGAAAAGTTCTACAAGAAATTTTCAAAAAAAAATTGTTTATTTATATTATCAGCGGAGTTACGACGGTTTGAAACATCTACCTGGACATATGCTCAACTTTCCCCATTCAAATCCCGGGGTCGGCCAACATGCATACATACATACATGTAGTTTGGGTGGCTGCATCTTTGTTTTGAAGGCGGTGCACTGCTATCGGAACACCCTGCACTTACATAATCTACATCCTTGATTTTAATGTAATTTTTTCATATATGGGGGTGGCACGTCTCCCCGTCTCCCCATCAGCGACGCCCGTGACAAAATTCGTGATTTCAATGAAATTTTTCTAAACATTTTTTGGGAAAATCGATTAAATGTTGCCAAAAAAATTTAAAAATGGACTAAATTTTTTGTCAAATTTAAAAAATTTGTTGAACTATTTCTGAAAAATTTGATTACTTGTAGCACGATATAACTTTTCATTTTACCTGTTATGAAAAGTCGATAATTTGTCAACAACTTCTTCAATTTTTTTCAGCATTGTCTCACCCCTTCTTTTTACAAATTTTTAATCACTTTTTTTCTATTTTTAACTTTTTGTTTCATCAGTGGTGAGGAGAGTTGAATCCATAAAACTCGCCCCGCTATGCCACTGATAATTACTAACCAAGAAAATTACAATTGATTACTGAGATGGAGTCAACGCGAAATTTTTACAAAGGAACACCTGAACATTTCAGGATTGGCAAACCAACCTACACAGCATCGCAAGATAAAAGCCAGTAAATTAAATCCAAAACACACTTCAGCTTTATTAAAAATTCTCTTTTCGCTATTCTCGCGCCTTCCAATTGTTTAAATCGGCTTTCTCAAATACACAGTTACAAATGAAAGAAAATTCCCGAAAAGAAAATCAGGCTAAAAATAGATTTCCAGGGTAAAAAAACAAGATGTAATTCAAAGCTCGACCTATAATACAAATCACTCCGGAATATTTAAAGGTATCGCATTTCTCGTCTCCTTTTAATGATAAAATTACGTGTAATCCTTTATCGATACGGACATTTTATCGCTTGACAGTATCGCGTTCACGTAGACGGATCAATAAAGTTAATTTAAGGTTAAACTGTCTGCGGGCTAAAAGGGGATCAAAAATTAGCAATTTGTCTGTCGCTCTTTGAACTTTCCCACGTCGAGTTAATTTTTCTAATCATCGAGCAAATTGACACAACATTTACATATTTTATTCAACGTATCGAATCTGGGTTATTTGATTTACACATTGGCTAAAGGGGAGATTCTACACAAGCCGTCGAATTTCAATTAAAGATACGAGACTGTACGATGGACCGGGGTCCAGCGGGGTGGGCGGGGGCGCCCAGAGAAAACATGGAAAAGAAAAAGCGAAAAAAATCGTTTTTTCAACGTCAATTCGTTTTCACTTTACGAAAGGTGAACTGAAAACTGACAGTTAAAATAATGATTTTTTCGACGGCCTGTGTTATAGTCATTACGTCAGAAAATAGACACCGTTGTAAGCTTTTAACGTTGAATTTAGAGTAAACTGTGCGGGTACGTTTGTTAAATCGCTGCCGGCGTGTATAGACCTATAAAATGACGAGAAGCTGCGTATACATACTACGTAGATATGTATAGGTTCGAGTATATGCGAGCGGAGCGAACCGAAGCACGATGCCAGTGACGACAAAGTCAACCTCGCGTACGAGTATGAATTTTTGCGTTCGGATAAATTATTCTCCTTTGAGGGTTCATATAACGACGCAAACCGGAAAAACTCATTTTACACCCATTCAAGAAAAACTTTCACAGCGGTTAATTTGTTTCTATATGCATTCGAGCGCAACTCCCGTTATTAATTTAACTTTGTATCGAAGATAATAGATTTATATTTCCAAACTTCGCAGCACGCTTTTTTCATACCCCCTCGCCCCTTTCTATTCACCTCATAAAACGCCAGCCCGCGGAAATCGACGAGCTTTTATATGAAAAATTAATTAATGCTCGCCAATTAGCCCCGTAAGTTGGTTCTAAAGCTGAAATATTACCAGCTTCCCTTTCTCTTCTCCCTGGGTGTAAATAGATGCAAATTCACACAACTATTTATGCTACGCCAATTATAATCTACTCTGATCGTGTTTATTCGACTGAAAGAATTCGATAAATTAATAATATCGATAATTACGAGTATATGGTATACAAGGTGGTTCTCTTTTTTCACTATTTTCATCACATCGCTGTACGCAGGGATTTATTTGAGGATTTGTGCGCAACTTCTCCTAACTCAGTCTAATTTGAAAAGTTGAAATGATCCGGAACACGTGATACGAATAACTACGGAAATTAGCACCAGGCTAAAGAATAGTTCGGAATTTGAAAAAAATGATACCTTCGTATCGAAGAAAAAATCTAGTGTAAGAGAGATAGGCTCGAGAATATTATCAAAGACACAATACTTTCCGAAGCAAAGTAATAGAAAATAAATTAGATCATGATACCTGGGTGCACGACTTCAAAGAACGACGACGCTTCGGAAAAGATACAAAGAAATTTTCCACCTCAGTTCTTGAGTTAATCACTGAGCACCTTAAACATGATTATAAGTCAACTAACCACACGATAAACGTAGGGAAAATTTGAATGCAATGAGAAAAGAAAAAAAACTGAAAAATGCTACGAATGGAATTAAATTAAAGGATCAAACGTTCTTAAATGAAGAATAAAAACTTTACATTTAAGTAGAACTAGTAAAAAAGTAACGTCGCTTTTATTCTTTTTTTTTTGTGAAGAGAAAAAATTAAAATTAAAAAAAACTAATAAAAATAACTTTCTAACAAGATACAAAAAATATGTACCGGCAACAAAGCAGCAAAATGGCAGGTTTAAAATAATTTTGAATGAATAGATTTAGGTCGCTTAATATGTCCATTATTTTGAGTACCCACATGGGTATGATGGAAAAAACGAAACAATTTCGTTTAACTAAAAGAAAACTGAACAATAATGAAATAACGAGATAACAAAAAAAAGGTTTCTTTTCATACCCCTGAATTTCATGCAAATTTAAGAAGAATTTTTGTGGAATCTCGACGATTTTTTCATCAATTTTCAATTAAAAATTTGAACCATTTCAACTACATTTTCGACGATTTTCCTAATTTATTGGCCCTTCTGATCATATTTTTGCATAGTAGGCCTATGCAAACCCCTAATGAAAACCAGATGAATTTACCTCGAAGCAAAAATGAAAGGATTTTCATTTTTTTTTCAACACCTGCTTGTTATTAAAAGAACGAAACAAAATTATTATACTCGTATTTGGTTGGGAAGTGATTTTTTCCAACTTTTTTCTGTTTTTCATGCAAATTCAAGAAGGATTTTTGTGGATTAATGGGGTCTGTGAGCTCCAAACTCCGTTTTATATTCAATTACGAGTAGAAAATTTTAAGTTATCTAATTTTCAAAATAATTCGGCCAGTGAACTCAAAATAATCCTTTGAAAAAGGATACATTTTCAGTTAAAATTATTAAGGGAGGAGGTAACGAAGTTGAAAATTTAGAACTCCTGAAAGAGGATGGAGGTGCATAAAACTCAAAATTTTGAAATTTTCTAAATGAATCTCAAAATATAACATTTCGAGGGTGTTGAACGATGTGAATAACTTAAACCATCTTCTCAAGTAAAAGTAGGTATGGGTATTTTGTATACTCATATTTACTAATTTACCTGTTATTAGCTGTTTATGAGACATGATCCACTATTTACCCCTTTTTTTACTCCTATTGAGGGAAAAAAGAGGTTAGGGCATGATCCTTTAGGACATAATAGACTTCACCAACACCTGAGCTCCGAACTTACTTGAGCTCCAACTGTAGTTGGGCTTCAAACTCACTTAAGCTCCAAACTCATTTGGGCTTCAAACTAATTTGAGCTCCAAATGCATTTCAGCTCCTCCAAATGTACTTGAGCTCCTCCGAGCTCACTTGAGCTCCAACCTCACTTGATCTGCAAATGTACTTGGGCTTCAAACTCACTTGAGCTCCAAACTCCTTGGGATTCAAACTCACTTGGGCTTCAAACTCACTTGAACGCCAAATACACTTGAGCTTCAAACTTACTCGAGCTCCTCCAAACTCGCTTGAGCTCCAAATTCACTTGGTTTCAAACTCGCTTAAGCCCCTCCGAACTCACTTGAGCACCAACTGCAGTTGGACTTCAAACTCACTTGAGCTCCAAATGCATTTCAGCTCCTTCAAATGCACTTGAGCTCTTCCGAACTCACTTGAGCTCCAACCTTACTTAATTTCCAAATGTACTTGGTCTTCAAACTCACTTGAGCTTCAAACTCACCCGAGCTCCTTCGAACTAACTTCAGCTTTAACCTCACTTGAGCTCCAAATGCACTTGGGTTTCAAACTCATTTGAGCTTCAAACTCATTTCAGCACCAAACTCACTTGAGCTCCGAACTCACCTGAGCTCCAAATGCATGAACTCCGAACTCGCCCGAGCTTCAAACTCACTTGGGTTTCTCAAACGTGTTCCGAACTCACGCTCAGATAGTTATTGCCAATCTGAAAACGCCATTATTATTGATCAGCTTTACACCTTCAAATTTTGTGTCGGCAAACATGCAAAATGCAAACAGTTGTGTAGTTTGGGTAACAGGATTTCTGATTTGAAGGCTGTGCACTGCTATTGGAACATACTGGAGAAATTTTGGTATTGTTGGTAAATTGGTGATCGTGGCAGATAAACAGGGAAGTGTACAATAGAAAGTGTCGTTTTTGACTTTTTTTTGGAAATTTGTAGAGGGGGATCGAAAAAAAAGTTGTGAGATAACGTCAAAAGACAGTGAAAAATTTTTGGGTCTCTGACGTGAAACAAAATTTTGTAAATAGGGTTCAAAATTTTCAAATTTTCAAAAATTGAAAAAAAATTCTTATATTTTTTGCGATTGGTTAGTCGTATTGTCACTTTAGACCGGTAAAAAAATCCTGATTTTTCATGATTTTTTTTTAGAAGTGTTCACATGATTTTTGTACAAGGCCAAAATGGTTAATTTTGAGAATAACTCGAAATTGAATAATTAACTTTGATTAAGTACATTATCTTTGATCGATACTATGTTAGAAGTTCAATTTTCACTCCAGATGCACATAAGATGAACGTCGACACCATTTTCCGTTTTTAGGGGTTCTCAAATTGCTGTGAAATAACATCTAATTAGATACAAGATAATCTCGTGTAACATAGCAAATTTGAGAATCATCCGAACATTCCGAAAAAAAATTCCGAAACATTTTTTCACTTTTCTATGGTAAGAATACCACCGACTACCAACAAAAAGTCAAACAAATTCGAAATTGTTTTTATTTGAATTTTCCAAAATTCTAAAATTTTGAACCCCATTTGCAAAATGTTGGTTCAATCAGAGATCCACAATTTTTTTCAAATTTTTTTAACATCACTCCATAACTTTTCTTCGATCTTCCTTTGCAACTTTCCAAAAAAAAAAATGACCACCCTAGCGCACAACTTCTTCAAATCATGTCAAAATTCTTGGAAAATTTCTTACATTATCCAAATATTATTATTACTTATTATTTATACTTCTGGACATAGAAGTTTAATTTTTAGAATAACGCAACAGGAAACCCTCTAAACCTTACAAAAACATTTCGACACCTATAATTCTTCATAAAATCACTCAAACCCAAACATTTCTCGCCACATTTCAGTCTCGTTAAAACCAACACACACAACAAAAAAAGCTAAAAGAAAACCCCCCGCACTCGAAATATACTAAATTACAAAATAAACTCAGCGAATAATGATTTTTAAAATAAATTTCTCTTCATATTTCTTTACCCGCTACTCGACACATCTTATACGTATAAAAAGGTACTCCATTTTTCTCTATCAAACTCGCTAAGATTTCACTATACCTTTATGAATTATGAAACACTCGACATCTCTACTAAAGCTTCGCGTATATAAAGAGCATAATTGAAAAAATATTCCACTTGTGGGTTCATTCGAAATTAGCATGCCCTTTGAATGAAAAATATATAAAACGACGCGTACCGAACCAACGAGTCGGCGAAATCTTTTACAATTCGTATTACCAATGCAAATTTCAAATCGCATGTTTATTAGCTTTAATATCAAATATTCTTTTGACCTCTATACCGTTAAGCACATACGTTTTGCTCGTATTTACGTGACAATCCGAGCTTACTATTTTACCAAAAACACATGTATAAAGGTGACCCGGGCAAAAAGTCCATCTAAACATCACATTCGACAAGTTCATTTACCAATTAAGAACGACGCTGCGTACGTAATTTTTCAAATTCTGCGAACCTTCGCGTACGTGGTGGAAATTTTTATCGCGCAGGAAAAAAAAATCATCACCAATTTAAAAGCCCGCGCCGGAGCGAAATTTTACTCGGATTATTTTTAACTTGAAGTAATTAGATTCTGATATAAAAGCCAATACATCGGTATCGTTCGAGCGAGAAACTAAAACGTTTTTCGAATTTTTATCAACTTGCTGGCAGCATTGTAAATTGAATAATTCTGTTATGGCGAAATTTTCCTATATTTTATACCTTCATTTGGGCTCGTATTCGATTAGATTTTTTCACCGTGTTTTATTTTGGTTCCGATGGGGGAAAAAAGTTCCATCCTTTCTTCATTTCGGTAAACACGAATTGTTGGTTAAAAAATCTATCAATTTTACCCGGCAAAGGTATATGGCAAAGCACCATTAATCCGATACGATTACGATAACGTATATATAAGTAACAAATAGAGAATATCTAATTAAAACCATTCGTATCGCCGAAGAAGGTTTAATTTGCTCATTCGAATACGCGATAGTACCGATGGTTTTGTTGATTTACGATTTTTTTTTTTAATACCTCGACTCGAGCTGACGATAATGAGTAGGTATCTTGAACACGAACCCATCTACCGTATCGTATTTCCACTTAAGATAAAAGCAATACGTACCTATACCTAATTGTAGACTCTTAATTCGCACAGCACACCGCGCCGTCGACTCAACGAGTTTGAAATCGATAGTCGAAAATAAATATTTGTTTATCAGGCGTATTTTTGAGAAAATTTTGCTCCGACGATTAGGGTCATTTAAATAAGGGCGTAGTCTTAACTCTTCAAGTCTTCGCCAGTCATCTACACATCAATATTGCCAAGAAAAACAACCCGAGAGAATTTTTTGCTCTGCTTTACATCTTACGTAGCACGTATAATCAATACGCCGGCAGACTAAAGTCGTAAAGATTTAAAGGACCAAGACGCCAGTCAGCTACCGCACGAGGAATTATAACCTGTCGTAAAATTCTTGCATATAAAATTGCAGCACACACAGCCTTTGGCGAAGTTTTCACAAGGAACCTATCGTCTTCGACGAATAATACCCTAGCCCTCGAATATTGATTAAAATTTTCCATACAAACGCCTCACCTCACGTCAGTAATTGAAAGTAAGATATTGAAATTCGACTCGACTCGAGCATCCGCAATACGTTTTTCTTACGTTACGTTTCAAATCACAAAGGTCTCATATTCGTATTGTGTAAAAACCACAAAGAAATATCGCAAGGGGGAAAATTTTACAGCGTAATTCCGAGTTAAACAAATAGCTGAGCGAGGGGAAGAAAACGTCAGCCTGAGAATTGAATCTACATGAAGTTCGTTGTATGTAAGTATTTGTTACTATACGTATATACGAGGTCGTGGCTAAGAAAAGCTGATAAAGAGGGGAAACAAGGGTATATGTGAAGAGTTTGCCTATAATATAGGTGTGATATTGAAGGCGCTAAAAGATTTTCAAAGCTTGTAACGCCGCCAGGAGATTCAATTTTAGGATATTTTCGTGTAGCTTTTTCCAACCGAATGGAATGTCATAAATGTATTATTGGCATGTGATTGAGTTTTTATTATTATAAGGTGCACGTGTACGAGTACGGTACGGTTTCGTTAGAGGTATACGGAGTATAATAGAGTGATAAGGAAAATGTGCGAAAGACAGCATTCACGAGATGGTGGAAGGGTGCTGGGCGTAGGAGGTACGAGTGTTTGGCCTCGAGGTTTTCCATGGTCCTGTGATTTGTTTGAGATCCGGTGTAACACGAGAAGCTGCCTTTGAAAGTTGTTTATTTGTTTATTTTCGTATTCTTTTTCTTCGTATATTTCTATCTATAGCAATAATACGGTTAAGGTATTGGTCGATGAGTTTTGGCCATGGATTCATTAGCGATGGAATTTTTACTTTTTGGACATATTTGTTCTTAATTTTTGAAGGTTTTTCACAAACGAAGCGAAAATTTTCATCGCGTGGCAGTCTTTTTACAATTTTTCTGCTATTTTGTCTAAAATAAGAGAAGTTTTCAATTATGAAAAATTTTATTAAAATTCCCACCATTTTGAAGCAAAAACTTCGAATTGTACTCTAGGTGGTTATGAAGTAAAAATTTTATACTTTTTCTAAAAGTTGAATGGTGAGAATAACACAAAAGTAGTATCTAGACCTCAAAGCTACCAAGTGAAAAATTCACCTCTCAGTCCGTTGATTACTGCTAGAAAATAAATTTAAAAATTTCAATTAGGATATCAACAAAAAAAATTTGAAAAAAATTCGAAATCTTTCCATTACCTTTTTAAATAATCTTAATGTGGATAATTTTACTCAAAAATACCATTGACCTTACATTTTTCAACTTTACTCCATTTTTCAAAGAAATGTGAAATAAATTGATTTTTTGTATTTTTCAAATTTTCTGTAAAAATGATGGGGAAAAAAGTTTTCAACGAAATTTTGGCCTTGATACAGATATTTTTTACCTAAAAAGAGCGTTAGTGACAATTTTTCAGAGTTACCTCTCTTTCGACCACTTTTCAGAAAATTAAAAAAAAACACATTGTGCATGTCTTTTTTAGAAATAAGGGTAAAGTTTGAAAATCTCCGACAATCCCTTTTAATAAAGGTTCTTTCAAAATATTTTTCTAAATTTTTACACAAACACGAAACTTTTTTCAAGCATTTTTGAAAAATTGAAAAAATGTGAAGGATCACTACCAATGGTATTATGAGCAAATATATCTACATTATGAACATTTTAAAGAAAAAATAAGAAAAAAAAATGTATAATTTTTTACAATTTATGAAGTGATAAGGAATAAGTCGAGGGGCCGGGGGGGGGGGGGGTATCAGGTCAAATTTTCAATTTTTAACAAAAAAATCGTCAAACAATCATTTTTTAAAATCAAAAATATAAATTTTTACCCAAAAAAATAATTTAAAAAAAAATCTTAAATGAACATTTCTCATTAACTTAAAAATTAAAATATCTAAAAAATAATAAATTAAAATTTCCGTATTAAAAAAATTAATTAAATTTAAATTAAAAGGTCATTGTGAGGCGTAGTTATATACAGGGTGTCCCATTTATAAGGTTGATGGCTTTGAAAATTACAAAAAAAACTGACTTCAAAAATCTCAAAAATTAAGCCGCACCAGAAAAAAATTAATAGCTCTTAAAAGGGAAAGAGAATTTCAAGCTGTGCAATTTTCATCCTTAGTGTTTTTTTCGTGTGGCCTTTAGTTTAGTCAGAAAATTCATTTTTATGAGATTCACAAAAAAAATGTCTTTTTTTGCTTTTTCCTTCATTTTCAAAACCATCAACTGGGTACATTTCCTTGAAACATGGATTTTTTGGCGAAACTATGGGTGCTACGAAAGGAAAAAAATACAAGGGATGAAAATTGCATAGCTTAAAATTCTCTTCCTCGTGTGAGTTATTAGTTTATTCTAGAAATCTTGGTTTTTTAGATTTTTGCAGTCAATGTGGTTTTTTTTCATTTTCAAAACCATCAAACTTGATAATTAACTACCCTGTATAAATTTTGTGTCGAGCTTTTTGTTTCTTCAGTTTAAGTAAGAGGATTAGTCACATATACGATTTACGAGTTCACCCTTTTTCCATTGCTTAAAAACAGAGTTTCTTTTCTCCCAAATTGGCTAAATATACGTTTTTATGCAGTTTTGAAAAAATTACAGTCCGACTGACCCCCCCCCCCCCTAATCACTTTGACTTCGTCACATGTTTCTTTTTTCGACATGGAAATTACTCTTATCTTCAACTGGAATAAAAGTGGAATTTCTGCAGCCAAAATTTCGACTTCTCAAAATGATTTTTCGATTTTTGTGGAAGTAAAAATTTAAAAATCGTATTTTTCAATAATAATGTGATATTTTCGAGACAGAAGTTCTTTGACAGTAAAATTGATCAAAATTAGGTCCTTACCTAACATCGACCTCTCGAACCCAAATTTCAACATTTCCAGCAATTCTGGAATCTCTAGCATGATTTCGATTTTCTCTGGTACATATTTTCAAATTATTCCAGAAGTCGTGAGAATCAACTCGAGTAGCTAAAAATTGAGTTCTCCCCTCCTCTCGAGTAGTTCAAGAGGAAAATCTACCTTTGCTGCGCTTTCCAGGCGGAAATTCCAGTTTATTTTTTTGACCACCTCTTCCTCTTTAATCATAAAGTTGAAAGCTTCGGCTCAAAGAATCAGGCAACTAAGAAAAATGAGTTCATGAATTTTTCTAAAAAAATTCAAGTTTGGGAATCTAGTAAGCTTTTGTTTTAGTAAATTGATGTAAAAATGTAAATAAATGGAAACGAATTTGATGGATTTATGATCTTTTCGTTGAAATGTTTGAAAACCTTAATAAAATACGAAAAAAAAACGAAAAAGTATCTGATTTTTAGACTGTTTGCTGAATTAGCATGGGAATGTTTTTGCAATGACCAAGCCTGTAAAAAACGACACGAAATTCAGTCACGCTAACTTTTAAACATTTTATCAGATTTTTTTGGACTTGGAAAATTTCAGAGATGATGTTGACTTTTAGACATTTTGTCAGACAAAGACTTTCAACTTTTTGGGTTTGAAATTTCATAGATCAAGGTGACTTTCGGGCATTTTATCAGACTATTTTAGATTTTCTGTACTTGAAACACTTTTTAGATTTCAAACGATTTTTTGGAATTAGAAAATTTCAGGAATTCTGACTTCTTCGGTTTTGAAAATTTCTATAAAACGGTCAATTGACTTTTGAACTTTAAAAAATTTAAATTGCTCCAAAATTTGACTTTTAGACATTTCATGAGACATAATCACATTATGTCAGACTCTTTGATCTTACAATTGGATAAAGTTAGACTAGAATGTGCATTTCAATTTGACATAGCAGAAAGCGTAAAAGTATCTCCTATATTTTATACTTTCATGGGTGGTATAGAAATAGCAGTGGCCGACCGGGGGGGGGGGGGTCCAGCGGCGCCTTTTTAAAAATGTTTTTAAATATTCAAAAGATTTTTTTGTTGATATCATAACTAGCTACAAATGTCATGACTCATGAGGTTATAAATCACAGCAAAACAATGATTTTTTGGTAGGTACCCTACGTGAATTTTTTATCAACCCCAGCTCAAAAACAGTAGATAGATATGCAAATTAATCTAAGTTTTAAATTCTCTGATATGTATTTGAAAATTTCAAAAATCATCCAAAGTTCTCCAAATATCTTCAATTTCAAGAATCGAACACGCCACACCCTTGTCTTAAATTTCATAAAAATGTCAAATTGTGAAATTTTCAATTCACGATTCAAATGAATTTCACAAAAATCCTATATTTTGTACAATTCCCAGCAATCTGCGAAATAGTCACACCTCTCGCATCATTTTTCATTTACATAAGACTGAAAAAAACCCCAAGTAACGCCTCCGATACGGAACGAGCAGGTACCTTTACAAAGCGAACCCATTTCGTTGATTCCATTAAAAATACACCATTAAACTCGAGTAAAATACTCCAACTCATACTTCGCATCCGAAAATACCCCGTATCGCGAATTTAAACCGCGTGGTTAAACATGGAAAAATCAATAACCATTTTCTACTTCAGCCGTAGAGGAATGCACGAGTAATTCCGACTCGTAAGAATTTCCGTCATGGTGAACTCACATCACATACTGTATAATAAAACGTTTCCAGAATCCAGACACATTACCAGACTATACGTACATATTTTCAATAAGGACAATACCTCATGTGAGACAACTTCTTCTCATCTTTAACATTACGTTGACTCATTTCATATCAAACCCCTTCGCTTATTCGGGTACTCGTACTCGTATGCATGTCTGCAGGTGACATTTTACGACAAATTTATGCCTCGATAAAGGAATAAACACACGTGCGATGGCATTTTAGTACTCGCGTATAAAAATGCTTTTTAATCGATAGGTATTAGCTTTCCAGCATAAGTGCAATTTAATGTTTCAATAAAAAAATCTCCTAATCAAATTTTAATTCATTTATATGACCATGAAGGCTAAAAAATTATACCGAATTATGATTTAAAACTTTTTTTATTTATAGTACCGCGAGTATAAACCATAAACCACCGAGTCCTTTCAACTCTCCATCAATATTTTTTCACGCAACATATCTACGTAAAAATAAAATCCATCCTACATCCGAGTAAATATATTTACTGAAATTTTTTCATCTACTCAATCATGAAAGTAATACCAACACGAGGGATAAAGATCCTTGGTAATCTTTTCGGAGCGATAAAACGCGGTTAAAGGGCAAGTTCCATGCGTGGCTTATTTACACCATACTTTATCTTTCTACAAAGGAACTGCAAACTCGAGCTCGAGGTATTCAAAAGAATTTACAATACATTCAACTACGAGTATGTATAAATCGAATTAAGTCGTAGTTGTAAAATTTGCTGATTTTTTCATTTTCTTCAACAATGATTCCAACGATCTTATCAATTTGTTCACATTTATAAAAAGATAATTTTTCTTCGAATGACTCACATCGGCAAGCCACGAGTATACAAATATAAAACATTTAAACATTGCTACGATCCGCAAACAAAAATAAATCCATTATCTACGCACAATCATTTTCCCAAAGCAAATATCAGGTGCTATCTTTTTGATACTTCGTGCCAAATTTATCAATTTGATGCTTTCAAAAATAAAATACGAGTAAATACTTATATTTGATCTGAACTGATACGAGTATTTTTCTGTTTGATACGTTGCGAAATGCGTTTTGGTGAATGAACCATCGAGTGTTGAAATTTCGAAGCATTTGGCAACACTGTTTTGGAATTTTGGAAAAAAATTTCTTGAATAATTAATTTTATTATTTCCAAAACAAATAAAAAGTTACGTCGATGAAAGAAAGCCAAAGGGTTGATAAAATGTTGCATTAAAATTACATTAAAGGCAACATTGTTCGGAGATTTTTCAATTTTGTTTTCAATATTTAATTACAATAAGTACGAAGTTTTCAATTAGAGAAAAGTTTTTCAAAACGAGAAATATTTCATAATTCATACGTCGCAATCAATTTGAGTGCATAATTTATAATTTCTACATCATATTTCTTTTAAATTGTTCACTTCCTGCGAAAATTCTCGACACAATTTGTCCTTCAAAGTAAGCCAGACATCAAAATTCATTTCTGATGGCTTTGGACTAAAAAGTGTGCTAATTTAGCAGCAATGGATGGAAATGAAAACAGTCTAAAAAATAAAATGAGCCTTGAACTCGCCAAATTATAAATTTCGGTTCAATTTTGAGATCGTGTCCATATTTGATTTTATCTTTTAATCCCGTTACCCCTCCCCCTCCCCCTTCTCTCCCACCAGAAAAATAATCACTTTACTATCCGCAAAAAAATAAGCTCCCTTCCATTCTCAATTCAGCACTCAATAAATCAGTCACGTTTTTTCTTCCCTACCTTCCCTTCATTGAAATACGAAAAAAAAAGAAAAATATATTTTTATCTGCAACAATTTTATTTCAATTTTTTCCCACTTTCCATTATTTTTCGCCCCATGATAAATTCGAATTTTGATATTCTAAACAATTGGTATTAATCATAATCGCATTACTGTTTTTTTCCACCCCCATATTTCGTAGGTTTTGAAAAGGAAATCATCCAGAGTGGAAAAAGAACCGCGTGGGATTGCTTTTGATAAGGAATAAATAAACGAAATAAAAGACAAAAGTCTATTTTTTACTACAATGGTGGAATTTTTCCAAAGGGGAGGGGAATGCGACGTAGAGAAATACTTTTCGATAAATATTTTCATTCATATTAATTCGAATGAATATTTCCCATTTCTAAAGGATATTAAATAAAGTTGGGTAGCGGTTTTTTGAAGGTGGCGAGGGATGTATTTCAAGGACAAATATTATAACTTGGCCAGACCACAGATAACATGGACAATGAAGAAGAGTTTTTAAACAGATGGTTTAAAGAGAGGGAGAGAAAAGAAAAAAATTCACCTTGTCAAAATTCTTTTTCTTAAAAAGGAGGAATATTTCGAGGACAGATTTGATAGGAAACGAGAGATGGCATAGCTCTTAAGGAGATGAATTTCTGGGTAGATGGTTTGGGGAGAGCGAGAGGAAAAAGCATACTCTTTTTAACACAAATCAAGAATATTCGGTATGGTAAATAACTTGTCAAGATGAAATTTAGAGAGTGGCATAGGTAGTTAGAAAGTCGATGATTTTGAAAATGAAAAAAAAAAACTTTGACTGCAAAAATCTCGAAAACTAAACCCCTTAGAAAAAAATACTAACTCGCAAGAGAAAGAGAATTTCAAGCTCTACAATTTTCATCCTTTGCATTTTTTCCGTAGCGCTCTTAATTTGGCCAGAAAATCCATGTTTATGTCAAATTCATGAAGTTGTTAATTACAAAAATAAAAAAACAACTTTGACTTCAGAAATCTCGAAAACTAAGCCTCCTAGAATGAATTATTAGCTCAAGAGAGAAACAGAATTTTAAGCTGTAAAATTTCCATCCCTTGCATTTTTTTTCTTTCGTAGCACCCTTCGTTTGGCCAGAAAATCCACTTTTATATCAAATTTATGAAATGAAACAACAACTTTGAGTTCAAAAAATTCAAAAACTAAGCCCTATAGAAAAAAACTACTACTTTAAGGGGGGAAAAGAATTTCAAGCTCTACAAGTTTTGTTCTTTGCATTTTTTTCGTAGTACTCTTAGTTTGGGCAAAAAATCCACTTTTATGTCATGAAATTGTTATTTACAAAAATGAAACAAAAACTTTGACTTCAAAAATCTCGAAAACTAAGCCCCATAGAAAAAAAACTACTAGATTATAGGTGAAAGAGAATTTCAAGATCTACAATTTTTATCCCCTGCATTTTTTTCGTAGCACCCTTCGTTTAGCCATAAAATCCATCTTTATGAAAAATTTACAAAGTTAATGCTATTTTTTTTGTTTTTTTCTTTATTTTCGAAAACCACCTACCTTGTAAATTTCTCATAAACATGGATTTTCTGTCCAAACTAAGGGTGCCATGAAAAAATACAAAGGATGAAAATTGTAGAGCTTGAAATTTTCTTTCTCCGAAGAGGTGATATTTTTTTCTAGGGGGCATAGTTTTCGAAATTTTTGCAATCAAAGCTTTTTTTTTTTAAAAAAAACCATTGACTTTCCCATTCAGCCACCCCAATATTTCCGAGGAAATAAAGAGTACTTCCTGATGGTATTTTCTGAGAAATGAGGGGGAGAAGGAATAGTCACAAAAAGTTATCAAAAATTCCATATTTATGGATCAATACCCAAATTAATTCAAATTCAATACAAATTGATAGAGTAAACATTCTACATTTGTACGATGAAATTGATTTGCTTACAGTTGATAAAGTACTGCTCGAGTTCTAAAAATATTTGGGTAAAACTTTCCTCATCCATTCAACTTTCATTTCAGGTCACACACCAATAAACTTTACATATCGATACCTCGTTTCAACCAACGCACTCGTCGTATCAGTCGAATAACCCTGATCGATTTCGACTAAACCCACCACTCAAAGACCAAAACAGTGGAAAAATCATAAAATCTGTTCCTCATTCGTTCACCCACTCGTTCGATCTTTCACACCCAATAACTCGACATTTGATTGGCACTTGCACCAAAATAAATAAGGCAAAGGGAACTCGCATAGGTGTACACTCGTGTTAGCGCAGTTACCAACGCTTTATGTGATTTATCCACAACAGTCCTTTTAATTTTATCGTCGAGTTGGTACTTATGTTGGAATAGAGCACTCGTACGAGATTATTTCGCAATTTATAAAACACCACATGGGATAAGAGGATGCACTTGTTACAGGTGCACTTGTGTCTGGGGGCGATTACGATGCAACAATTCGATCGATAGGAGAGCTACGCGAGCTGAATACGGTAACGGTTTTGTGCTTTCGAATTGTACAAAGAAACGAGTCGAGAGGTTGGAAAATAAATTGCATTTTCGGGGCGAAAATTGATAAAAATTGAGATAAGAGATAGAAAAAAGAACAAGGGTGTGAAAAAAAAAGACGATAACTTACCCTTTCTGAAATACGACTGAATACATCCCATTTTTGTCGGAACCTTTTGATAGGTAGGTATCTCACAACACCTTATAAATAAATTAAACTATACGTCTAACACGAATACTATTCATGGCGGTACGCGAACAAAACACAAACACGAAAACGAAAAGGTAAATTGCGAAACGGAGATAGAAAAATTTGAAAATCGAACATTCGATGCGGCGAATTCCGAAATAGAAAACGAATTTGTCAACACGACGATACTAAGGCTATAATTATGTCTGCGAGTCAGTACTCTGGTCTATATCTGGCTACAGTGACATTTCGGTATCGGAAGAAGCGATTACTCTGATCGAGAGAGAAGGTACAGAGAAAAAAAAAAAAATTACTCGGCGAACGCGTCCGAGCTTCTACAGCAGAATGGTGGCGAGGAGGGGGGAAAACCGGCGGGATTTTTTTATCAGCACACTAATCGCGCTTATCAGTACCTAACGAAGAATATCGTAGCGGCGATGAATTTTCTCGTCAGATTTTTCGGCGGGTTTGGGAGGCGGTTTGAGGTGTAAATGCGTGTACGTGTATGCGATCCTTATCAAAGCATTCTAAAGTATACAGAAACGAGCCAGCAGCAAAACGCGAACGACGACTTTCGTCGGTCGGCAGCGCGCTCGGATTCGCGCTCTATGACGAGCTTTTATCGAAACGTTGAATCTTCCAGAAAACGGAGGCTGGAACTTTTATCGAATAACTGAAAATTTTCACCCTACTTTACTCCTCTCGCTTCTCCACCGCGATCCCGTCGAACTCCATTCTCCTCCTTTTTACATTTCAGCTCCTCTCCGCTCCGTCAAGCTAAACGGAGCGAAATCGTGCAATATGTCTGTACGTGGACCTAGGTAACCGTATCCGAACTCCGAAGCGCAAGCGCTCCAAAACTACGTTTTCACTTTCCCTCATCCCTTATCCGCACCCCCTCTCGCCCAAGCCCACGTCGTTATTTCAGACTTCGCGCCGTTTTTCTTCAATTTTTTTGGCTCTTTACAGATTTTTCCCTCCCGCCGTCAATGTTTTCCTTTTCATCCAAAACATTTCGCACGAGCCCGTACGGACGAGGATCATTTTCCAAATTTTCGTACCCGAACTCCGCAACGATTCGCGTGTTTCGAGAAGGGTCGACGAAGAAAACTCCAGATATACGAGCTTTTCCTTATCCCTTTTAAAACCATGCCCTCGTATACGAATTTACGACTTAACCGGTTCTCTAATTCCTCTACACATTCGAAAACAGCGTGCAATTTTCATAATTATTTCCTCAGACGATCGTTTAATTGTTAAATGACCTGGTTTCGAACGTAATACGTAGTACATTGTAGTTTTTCTAAGCTCTGTGTCATTCTCGTAATTCTCATCGGAGTCCCTTCTCCTCGTCCGCTGCCGACCGACCGACGTAACGTGCGATTTATAAATACTGCCTAACGCAGCACCGCTCGTTGTAAAGTTTGTTTTTCGAAGATGCTTCGAATGCTCGTTTTACCTGCGATTTTTCCATTAGGTTTGTAGGTACTTGAATCGACGAATTTTACAAATAACGATGGGCTATTATTTCGAGAAAAAAGGTACTTGAAATGTTTTTTCAAAAAACGAGATATTATTAGCCTTTGCCTAGATATAAGTATAATTTGAGAATAGTGGCATATGTAAATTTTTCCGTGTAAATTACTTTTAAAATGATTAAAAAGCCTATAAAATTTATTCAGATGTTGTACCTACGAATTATAATTGATTAATTATTTCAAAATTATAATCGAAAATTTCGTGAAAATTGTTCAAAAAAATCGAATAGTTGAAAATAGTGTGAAAATTGGCTAAAGTGTGAAAGAAAAAAAAATTATTCAAGTCAAAATTACATTTTTCTGTGATTTTTGAAAGGTAATGCTGAAAACAGATGTCATAAAAATAGGGAAAAATCATAAAAAATTTACAAAAAGGATTGAAAATCGTTGAAAATTCTACGAAATTTTGATTGAAAATTCCCCAAAATTATTATGCCGAAGTACCACGAAAATTAATTATTTATAGGTAGTAAAAATTAGTGATACTGATTACAAATAAAAGGCAGGTAAACCTCTGTCTAATAAATTGCCTAAAATTCTCTCTGAAATTTTCCAAGTCCAAAAATTAGTTTGAAATCTCAACAAGTGCTGAATTTTTTCAAGTTCGAAAAATCAGCTGCTCAATGCTCATCTCATAAACCTTTTCGCAAGTCCAGAAAGTCAAAATCTCTGAAATTTTCCCTATTTCTAAAAGTCAGGTTGATCCAGTTTAACACAATGTCTGACTTTTGAAAATTTGAACAATTAAAAAAGAAAAATGGTATAAAGGCTGTTTAACAAGATGTCTAAAAATCAGCGTGATTTCTAAAATTTTTTTCAAGTCAAAAAGGCCTGCCTGGCAAAATGTCGAAAAGTTGGCGTGATTTATAAATTTTTCCAAGTTCCAAACGTGTAATTTCTGACAAAATATCCAAAAGCCAGCATGATTTCTGAAAGGCTGTCAAACAAAACCAAGTTCAAAAAGTCTAATCTCTGACAAAATATCAGAGAGTCAGCGTGATTTCTGAATTTTTTTCCAAGTCCAAAATCTTTCAAGCCCAAAAAAGTGACAAAATGTTTAAAATTCATCGTCGAGGAATTTCGTCAGGCAATTTTGTCAAGGAATTTTGAGGTCGTGGTAAAAGCATATATTATGCTAAAAATCGATAGGTACCTTGATTAACACTTTCGATTAAATACAATTTGTAGGAAATTATTTTTAATAATTTTCAATAAATTTTTTTTCGACATTTTTCCAACTTTTACGACATTTAAAATTATTTATATAATTTTTTATGAAATTTCAATTGATTTCTACAACTTTTTACTCATTTTTAAATTACCTACAATTAATCCATTACTCAAATAAATTTTTGGTTCAAATCATTTGGAAAAAATAATTTATCTATTTATTAATTGATTATAATCGTCAGCAATACTGAAAATTATTAATTTTTTCTTAGCCTACGTACAATATTCTAGGCAAATTTTACCATATTTTTCAACAACTTTTGTAACATTTTCATCAAATTTTACGAAATTTTAAACAATTTTCCTTATTTATAACTGGCAGGGAGGAAGTTGGTGAAAAAAAGTTGACTGATGTCTTTTTTTTTTACATAGATTTCAACATTGAAGGGTGATGTGAGGCCAATAGAAAATTATAAGGGCATAAATTAATGGAGATAAGAGCATAATCTATGACGAAGAATTTTCTCGTGGGAGAGGGGGGATGATGATGTGTATAAGTTATTCGTGATTACATTTTTTTGATCGGGTTTAACTTACATTAAGGGATGAACTGAAGTTGGCTTGATGAAGGAGGGAGGGGAGGCGAAATTTGAAAATATTGACTTTGATAGAATTTTTTCGAAGTTTTTCACTCCACATGCAATTTTTGCAATTTTTCTCAATCAAAATCAGAGATGGGGAAAATGGTTTACAAAAAAATAATAAAAATCAGATTTAAATCATTGAGGTGATTCAAAGTGAGTATTCAAAATTATTTTATTATCAGTGATTTTCAACTTTTAAGGAAGAAAAAAGCATCAAAGTGCGATTAATGATTCCCATGAATCATGATTTTTTTTTAGTGAGAAAAATAACGTTCTTAAATCATAATTTTGAATTGTTTTTTAGAAAATGATTTTCATGATTTTCAAGAATTTTAAAAATAACATCATAATTGTGATTTCAAATCATTTTGGGTCTGGTCAAAATGCAAAATTTTCAAGATTTTCTAAGAAAAGAGGTCAACACCTTTGTAAGTTTTTCCATTCAACCTTAATACATTATACTTTATTATTTGATTTTTCATTAAAATGCCCTTTTTTTTGACCCTAGATAACGATTATACCCCTCCCCCCAAACTGGTATTGAATTTAATTATTTGCCCAAGATTTTAACGAAGAGTTATACCTATAAAGTTATCGATGATATAAAAGTTTTTTTTTCCAAAGGAAATTATGTACCTATTACCTTAATTTTCAATCCACTTTTACATGATTTTTATGCTTTTAATCAAAAGTTTTAGAAGACTTTCAATTTTCAAAATTTTTCAAGCGAGTGTAAAGTTTTTATGAAGTTTTTTCACAAATACGAGTAGGTACATATGTAAATGAAATTTTTCGAGAATGGTTTAGGTATTTAATGTAATGTCCATGTCCAGTATTTCGTGGTTCAAGTCAACAAAAAATTTCACTAATTCATTACGCCAGCTTATTCGCATAATTCACAGTATTACAACTCATGAAACTTTTCAAAGTGTGACATCCCTCCCCCCTCCTCCACAACAAATTAGTACAGACATTTTTAAAATTTTAGATCTGCAATTAAAATATATTGTATTCAATTAATGTGGACTAAAATTTGATTTGAATCACTAAATTATCTCTTATTCAGCCAATTTCATAATTTTTGAAATATTATGACTTTTTCAAATGGGCTACAAAATTTTTTAGAAAGTTTTTATGACATAATTCCACACCAAAATTACTTTTATAAACTTTAAAGTCTGAATTTGGGAACGGGGAGGTGTACCCCAGTTGTGAAGTACACCATGCCACCCTTTACTTTTCTACTTACTAAAAGACAAACACAAACAATCTCATGTAGGTACCTATATTTCATCGATTTGACAAACTTTGTTTTCTTAATTTTCAAGGTCATGGAGGACAATGTTGGGATCTATAATTTCTCTCGTCTTTCAAAAAGAATAGAAGTGAATGGTATTTTAAAACTCCAAAATGTTTGCGGCTTTCTTTTTTTATTAAATTTTTGTTCAACTTCTTCTCATTCTTCGGAACTAAAATTGAAAATTGAATAATTAAAGATTCGACTTTCTCAAATGGACGTTCAACTAAAGCTTCTAACTTAATCATCTACCCTGCTCAAACATCCGAATATTTTCTTAAACCACGAAACCCGCAAAATTACCCCCATGGAGAAAAAAAATCACCACATTTTATGAAAATATTATCGTCTCAAAGTTCAATTCAAACCTCGGTAGTGTCAAAGTACGAAGACCTTAAAAGATATGACTCATATCTTAGTCTAGTCTCGACTCGGTTATGCGCAAATTACTCGCGAACAAACTCCGTCGGTCGTCGCAACTCGGTAAATTGTCAACGAAGCAATTAATGTTTACAATTTAGTAATTAGTGGTACACTATATTCACAATAAGTGTTTCACAGAACGACTGCTGTATTCTAATTTGATGACAAGGCATCGCGAACAATATACTCAAACGATAACTAATCTACTGTTCAAAGTGCTAATTTTATCATAACATAGCACAATACCAATTCGAACACGATCGTGTATCGACATCGTCGTACACACGCGATTCGAACGATACGATAAAGAAAAAAAAACAACAAAACCAATCGTTATAAATTTAGTAAATACGAAAACAGCAACGTCTTCGTAAAGAAAATAAAAAGAAAAAAGAAAATCACATTTCTGCGGGATTTTTTATCTGATAAAAATGAAAATATAATTTACGTCGGTTTGGCGAGCTTATAAAATTGAAATCCTGCAATGAGAACGAGGGGCCCAGGGGTCAAAACGGTGGCGAAACTATTGATTTAGAGCATGCCGACGAATGGGAATGGGAATTTAGCAATAACGAAACCGAAAACTGCTGACAAGCCAGCGCGATTGAAATTAAAACAAAATTCCGGCTAAAATCCGCCGAACGCAGAAAGCTCCTATAAATCCTCCATATTGTTTACAATCCGTGCCTTTTCGTCGTATATACCTCAACAATACCGGCGCTAGTGGCTGAATTATTTCCAAAGTGTATTCGAACGTGATGTCATTACTATCAAATATAACCTCGATACCAATGAGGAAACACTTAACCCAATCTAAGCACAAGCCGGATGATAATTACCTCAATCAAAATATCCTATCGTAGGAAAAAAAAAATTACGTAGGTAGATATACATTCCACCTCGGTCCCGTCTTGACAACCCTCTAAATCGATATCCTTTTTTTTTATCCTCAAGAATAATGAATACAATATATATCCTTGTTGTTATAAATAAATTTGATACTCGTCACAGGCGACGAATACTAAAAGATATTAATTCCACGAACTCCTGGGGGACGTGCTAATTAATTAGAGAAAAAAAATACTCGCTACGTTCAGCTCGTGTTTTACCAAGACTCCGCGGTGTTTTTCTTTTCTATTTTTTTTTTATTCATAAAGATAAATTCCCTCATTTTTCGTTCCCTTGTAACGTTTTTAATGGAAATGAAAAAAGGGAGGTTTTCGAAGCGTGCTGAACGTTTCAAAGTTCCAAAAGAACTCAAAGAAAATTTCTGCTCAGTTTTACGGTCAAAAGTCCGCGTATTGATTTTAATTACAAAATTCTTTTCCATTTTCTAAACAGATAGTCGATGTAGATAAACTGATAAGCGAGATTAACTCGATAAGTAAGATACCTTTGGGTAGCCTAGCTCAACCTACGTACACGAACCCCTTTGGAAAATATTCACGCGAAATTGTTAGCTTTTGTTGAAGAGTTTTATCGCCTCGCAGACACTTGAAAACCAGAATGGCAATTTCGGAATAAATCGTATCGACGTTTCGTGTATAAAGATAGTACGTCATTCGATGGCATCTTTTGTAAGCCTTAATGCATTTAATTAATTAGAAACTTCGCTCTGTCATTCGAGTCAAACCGACTGGAAGCCTTTTCGGTACCTCCTACGAATACCGGAGCTTTGTTTGACTTTGGAAACTTTTTCAATGTCGTGTCACATATTAAATTAGCCGGCTGAAGCTTGCGGATTATTTTCCTTGTGTATTGGCAAAATTTCACAGTGTTTTGCAAACTGTGTCTTTCGGTTGGGAAGAGATAGCGAAATGAGTTTACCAAAAATAAATTGAGAAAAAGTTAGCCAATAAAATGATAAAAAATTATAAAAGTTGGTTTTTCTATAATAAGAAATTTCAATATTCGAAAATTCACTAAGGTAAGTTGGGGTAACAGGGCCATGCCTTCCTGAAAACCCCCAAAACCAATTTGGAAAAATTTTATGGTTGCATAGTGACATTTACATCGTACACCTACCATAATAATTGCCATGTGGTTTCCAACTCACTTTCACGAGGCACCAGACCTTTTTCATTTTTTTACTCAAGACTGCCATTTTCAATTCCCCTTGTCCGTTTGAATGCAACCCATTTGACATGTTTTTGTAATTTATTGGTTTAGAAGGGATAAAAGTACATGCCTGATGTAAAACTGAGTTGAAAATTCCATTGAGGAAGATTTGAGGCTATATGGCCCAGTCACCCTACGTAAGTTTGAATTTTGGGGCAATTGGACCATGATGATTTGGAAACTGGGCCTCTGTGAAAAATGATAAATTTTCAATTTATGTCGCTTTCGACTAATTTGAGGTCGCTGAACGTGAATTTGACATTTATACTGAGTCAGCTAACTTCGTTTTGCCAAAAACAGCATCGAAATTACTATTTTCATAACAACGTTCATTTTAAAGGTTTCATTTAATCGCAGAAAAGTTCTAAAAATCGAGGCCTAAATATCGCACTCGTATCTTCAACTTCACCCTGATGAAAAAAGGGTGGGTGGCCCAGTTACCCCCCTTCACCGGGGAGCTGGGCCAAAAATTTCTCCAAGAGTCTGACCTTTCTCACGTCAGGAATGTGTTTCACTCTGAAAAATCAAAGGTATAGGCGTACTCCTATGACACCCCTGTACACCATCGACTCGAAGATTTGAGGTCATTCCTCATTAGAATCCCTTGGTAAAGCATTTTAATTGAACATTTTTCAAGAGTTGTAAAAACAGGATCAAGTTATCCCAACTTACCTTAATTGTTACATCAATGATCATTAGTACTCCCTCTTCCCCAACTCAGTATCATAGTCAACCTGCAGTTAGACTAGGCAACCAATTTGACACATTGTCATATAAATAATCTAAGCACTTCATCGAAGTAGCCAAATCTCCCATAAATCGTCCCATGATATTTTATAAAATGGTGAAATTAATTTGAAAATAGAAATAAGACCCTCTAATCTCTGCAATGTTGATACGGTTGCGTTTTGAGTACAGTTAAGGGGACATATTTGCATAGTCAACTAATACACTACCCTTTACACTTGGACAATATGCAATAGCTATACACAAAAGCAACATAGGTGGTCATAATGAAACCTCTGAAAGGAATAAATCTCTCTAGAACCATTCTGCACATACCAGAGTATATTCATCTCGCAAACGTACAATGCAAATAAAAACGAAAAATGAAAAATTACCCCGAGTTGGCTCGAAATTCAATTCCAAACATTTTCGACCTTTTTTTCTCCCAAACATACGAGACCCAGTATTTTAAAAGCAGCTGAGATCATTATTATCAAAAGCTTCCTGTTTACTTTTCCCCTCCCTGCTTACGTGAAATAAATGTCGAGCACGAGATCGTTATTTCCTTTAAAATGTATTCGGCGAAAGTACGAGTATTTCACTTTTATTTTACTCGTTCCTAATTACCTTCCATTAGTACCGCAGTCGTACTTTTTTATCGTGTCGTAAGTGTTGCCTATTTGTGGAAGTGAGGCTGTCAAGTCGAATAAAATTAAACCAACATTACGGTTTGTTAATCAGCTTGACGAAGGAAAAAAGTAAATTTACCAAAGAGGAAAAAAATCTAAAACTCTTATTAAAGTCTATTGAAAAATAATCAATAAAAATTAAATTTTTAGCAGTTGCGTAGTTTTAATGGATTGTCATCAAAAATTCATTCATCATTTTACAAAATTTCCTGTTTTTTATGAATCATTATTCAAACATTCAATTTTTAAAAAAGTACTCGATGTCGATTGAGAAGTTAAAAAACAATTTTGGTGGGAAAATGACATTACAATAAAAAAAACTCTGACGCAGCAAATGCGTTGGAAAAGCTGGTTTTCTCACTCAATTTCCTAATAAGTTTTCAACAATGATACAAATTTTACTTTATAGGAGAGTATTTGAAGCGAAATTTCAATTTTGGAAAGAAGCATTTGCTCCTCCCAAATATTTTTTCGTAATTATGGAAAAATGATGAAACTTTTGCTTTAAGATGCTTTTTTTGCAACATTTTTTGCCCCCGCTTCCCTCGGACTCCAAACTTTCCTTTTATCAACAGAATATGGATTTTTTTTAGAAAAATGTCGGTAAAACTTCAACTTTTGAATGAATTTTTTGCAAAAATTTTCACCCTCGCTTCAATCGGGTTCAATATATTCCGTTTTTTTAAACAAAATTATGTCTATTTTTCAACATTTCAAATGCAAAATCACATTTTTGCCCCTCAAATGGTTGTCTGGCTACGCTACTGTCAATGATAAGCCAAAAAAAAGATGACCATCTAAAAATTACTCGTATTTGCAACCTTGCCCTTCCAATATTTATCCCAAGTTACGCCAATGCCTTCTTCCTAGTGACTTCAAAAAGTCAGTTCATCATAAAAGGGGGTGAGGGCACAAATTTGCTTCTCGCGGACCAACTTTTTTCATGCCAGACCGACGCTGAGCATTCGTTCTAGTTTTTTTTCAGCAAAAGTTTTTCGGGTCAGTTGATGACTGATGAAAAACCACAATCGCAAATGAAATATTCAAAAAAACAAACAAAAAAATTCAACTTTTTTCATTTCATCATTTTATTGAAATTTTTGAACAATTTTTAATTTCAACCTACCATTATTATGAATTTTGTGAAAATTACCTCCCCTCCCCCCCGATAATTTCTATTTTCATACTACTCATGAAAGTATAAAACATAGGATATGCTAAAATGGTTTGAAATCTGAAAAATTTCTTTGAGTCAGCAAGTTCAAAAAAACCTCAACAAATGTCTAAAAGTAAGAGTTAGATAGAAAGCTGTCTGACAATATTCTGATTTGAACTTTTCTTGAAATTTCAAGTCCAAAAATTCATTTAAATTCATAAAAATTTTCCAAGTCCAAAAAATTCTGACAAAATGTCTGAAAGTTGGCGTGATCACTGAAATTTTCCAAGTCCAAGAATCTGCTTGACAAAATGTCAGAAAGTTACCCAGATTTCTGAAATTTTCAAAGGCCAAAAAGTCTTTAAAAATTCCAATAAAATTTTTAAAAATTGAAATTGTTTCTAGGGGCAAAAATCATTCTTTGATGCATAATTTTTTGAAAATTCTTTGAATAGCGCGCCTGTTTAATTATGAATCTATGCAAGATAGAAAGCTCAAGTTTACACCATTGAAAAAAATCAGCTTTTTTCAACATACAAAGACGAAGTCACAATTACGGTTGATTGTCATAATAAATTATTGGATATTTAAATTAAAATTGGGAATGTTTTCAATTTTTTTAAAATATTTTTCTGGCGATTAGAAATTCCTGTGGAACGTAATCCGTAATGAATTTTTGTATTGAAAAAACCTGGAAAAAATGTCCCTTCTAATGCTACAAACTGCAACTTTCATGATGTATGACAAATTAAAAACAACAATTTCTGAAGGAGTATATTTTTCCCCCTAAATTCGAAAGATCGGCAAATACACTTGTATGTACTCACAATGGGCTGCCTACTTATCAAGTTGAAGGAAGTACTGATCTATGAAACACCCAGTATAATGGCTTCTTCATAAAAACTGAAAGTCATCCCAATGACTCCCTTCCTCATCAAAATGAATGATTCTGTTAGGCAAATCATCATACAAGAATTTAATCAAAGTTGCTTAACAGACATTCCAAAGAAATTGAAAAATTTGCCAAACATCTTGCATATTTTTGACTCTTTAAATCTTAAATCAATTTTTGATGTAATTTTCAATATTCCAGGAGCAAAATCATCATTCCAAGGTCACAAAAAAATTACAAAATAGAACACTTAACTAGAAGGTAATCACCTGCCAAAAATTGCAAACATGATACCAAAACGATCTACGTCAATTTGCAACGAATTTATCCCGGAAATGCTAAATCGATCTGTCCTATCTTTTTTCGCCTTACAAAAAATCTCTACCCAAAATTTCAAATTATTATACGTTTTCTCAGAAGACTACCTAGGCCACTGAAATATCACCATAGGTACTTACCTTCATCTCTCTTATCGATCAACGTTTTTAGGTAATCTGCGATAAATAATTCCAAATTTTTTGGCTGCTCTTTCAAAACAGCTCTGATGATTTCCTCTAAAAGATAATCCAATCCGTCGGGAACCTTGTATCTGTACGGCGGCGTTAATGCATTCATTTCTGCGAATGAAAAAAAAACCAAGGCATCGTGTTAGAAACTTTACATTATATTTACCATGTTAGATTATGACAACTAGCAAGATGCTCGTAAACGAGGCTTGTTCGCCTTACAAAGCAATACATTTTATAATGTTCATTACCAAATGATCGCGAAACCTGTATACTTTATGTTTTACACTTTTAAACGATCATTACCGGCGTTAAAAATATTTCTAACTGTTACGACCTATTTCAAGATAGATTAGCCAATTACCAGAGTCTTCCTGTGTTTATATGAACGCGATATCGCGACAGTGTTACGCGGCGAGTCGAACTACACGCTTGGATATTCATACACTGGATTTCTTAGCTAGCTTTTTTATCGCTGAAAAAGTGTAAAAGCTCGACACTTGTTTATAAATCGTTTCCATAGAGAGCTTATTGAATTACAATTCTTATATCTGTCTAGAGACTCCACGTAGAACGTCGCATGTTTCAAACTAATCATGAATATTTGTACCTAACCTACGTGTAGTATCGATGGTGACAAAAAAAAACTTGCTCGGGTTTACCCGCGCATTATTTACCCAAGTAATTACCATCTGAACCGAGCTAATGAGCCAAAATAAGCCTATAGATATCGAAAGTCATTGAGAAACGTGCTTTTAGAGGTTTTTAACCGTGGACATAGGTCAAGAACCAAGAAAATCGATTTTTACCTTCGAAAATACCTCGACTGTGTAAATTATCCCGACGAAGGTTCATGTCGCTATTCTATAATAAGCGTTTCGCGTGCTGATATGTTTTTTTTATTCTTTCCCCAGGAGTTATTGTAACATCGTTGTATGCAGGATAAAGAAATAAATGCTCGAGCTAGATAATTTCAAAAATATAATTACACGAGTATCCATGTAATTGCGTGTCGAATACAAATAATTTCGCAATTTTCAAAAACAGTTTCTTTTACTTGGCGTTTGGAGACTGGATTCGATGAATATTACGGGTCATTCGTGTCAATTCAAATCGGGCTTTACATTGCTTTGGAACCCTTGATTTTTTTCATCAGTTATTTAAATTTTCAACTCCGAAAATTGAATTTTTAATGAAAAGCTCAACTTTGACTATTCAAAAAAGCTCCTTGTGTTCCATTCAAAAATCGATGAAAAACTCAAACGAATACGTAAGATACGTTATTACCTTAATTGAGTGTTTTGAAATTCTGAGGACGTACTGACGTTTAAAATTTTAATAAAAATTCATCAAAATGAAAAAAAACAAAGTAATTTTTGCAATAAGCATAATTTTTTTTATGAACCCCCCACTCCCCTCCCCCATTACAGGAAAAATTAGAAAAGTTGAGTTGCATTATTTTGGATTCGGTAGATATGTACCTGCAATTTTTCAACACTCTCATACAGGGTGTTCTGGTAGAAGTGCACCACCTTCGAGCCAGAAGCGCAGGTACCCAAATCACATTAATGTATGCTTGTTTGCTGACCTTGAGATTTGAAGGGGGTAAAGTTATACTTTAGTGATGGTGATTTTTTCAGAACGTCGTAACTTCGTTGGTAACACAAATACACAATTTTTTTTTAATTTTCTTGTAGAATTTTTCAAGCTCTACAAAATAGATTATGTTTATGTGTTGCCTAACTGTTAAATTGAAGGAGCTACAATAATTTGAAAATTTGTAGGCTCATTAACTCCTTCAGTTTTCAAGTTAAGAAAAAATTTTATAAGTCATTTTTTGTTGGACTTTTTGAGCTCTGCAAAATGAGCTAATAATATTTTGCCTAACTCTAAAATTGAAGGAGCTACAACCATTAACTTCTCAAAATTTAATTTTTTCTTCACAAAAATTTTTCAAAATGGGATCTCATGTTTTAAATTTTGGAGTTACGCAAAATATTAATAGTTAATTTTTTAGAGCTCAAAAATCTCAAAAAAGGACTCTTACGAAATTTTATCCAACTTGAAAGTTTAAGTAGCTATAAAGCCTTAAAATTTTCAAATCATTGTAGCTCCTTCAATGTGAAATTAGGCAAAACATGAATATAATACATTTTGCAAAGCTGAAAAAGTTCTAAAAGAAAGTTTCAAAACATATTTGCCTATCTGTATTATCAGATGAGTTCCGACGATCTGAAAAATCGTCGTAACTACTGCATAATTTTGCCCCTTCAAATCTCAGGGTCGGCTAAAATGCTTGCATCTATGTAATTTGGGTAGGTGCATCTTTGGCTTGAAGGCGATACATTCCTACCAGAACACCCTGTATGTAAACTTCAAAAATTTAAAAAAATTCAACTGAAAAAGTTTTGTTTGTGACATACCTGTGGTTTTCACCCTCCAACTCGCGAAGTACGCGCCCTACAGCAAAACACCATAATACAATCTTGAAGAGGGCAATGAGTACTACCCATTTAGAAGAAAAAATTGCTAACTTTCCTGGACTACATGGATGTTTTTTTTTAATTCTTAAGTTTTTAAAAGTCCCCGGGATTTCCATACTACCAATGAAACTACAAAACATAGGATATGCTTTTGCTCATTGAATTTTTCAAATCCATAAAATCGTGATATTTGAAATTTTCTCGAGCTTTTCAAAGTTCAAAAAGTCATTTGAATTTGGAAAAATTTTCCAAGTTCAAAAAAGTCAGACAAAATATCTAAAAGTCATTGAAACGGATTTTCGTAAATGAATTTTGTAATGGAATTTTTTTGAAAAATTTTCGAAATCCAATTCCAAGTACAAAAAGTTAGTTGAAATCTGAAATTTTTCTAAATTCAAAAAAGTCTGACAAAATGTCTAAAAGTCATCTTTAGGTAAAAAGCTGTCTGACAAAATGTATGATTTGAACGTTTTTGAAATTTTTCAAGTTCATAAAGTTGAAATTTTTTAAAATCCAAAAATTAATTTGGGTTTTTAAAAATTTTCCAAGTCCAAAAAAAGTTGACAAATGTCTAAAAGTCATCATCAAGGAATTTCGTGACGGTTTTAATGAGCACGAAAAATGGACAAAAAATGAAAAAAAATTTTAGATTGACTCCAGTCATAGGGCATACTCATCCGTGTCAAAATACAATAAATTTGTTAATTGAAATCGTTGATAAATGAAAAATTTCTCGAAGACTTATACTTGGGAAGAATTACAAATTTTCTAGCCAATTACGGTAGAACTAGAAAAGGGAGGGTAATTGTCAAAAAAATTAATAAAATTGATATTTCTCAAGTTTTTTCAACATCATCAACTCACAAATGGATGTGCTAGAACAGGAAAATTTTGCGTCATCAAAGGTCAGTAATTTGACAAAATTAAAAAGACACAAAAAGTCCAAAAAAATTTTTCATGAGTTTTTCAAAGTATGACAAAACTGACAAAAGTATTGAAAAAACACAGAAACGAGCATTTAAAAAAAAATTCACGAGATAATAATTAGTATATACGAGTATGTACAATGTAGGTACATAACACAATTATAAGATATTTTCTTTTGATATTAGAAAAAAAGATAAAATGGAACAACTTTCTTCAATTTTTTATATTTTGTTTAAGATCGATGAACTGAGGCATTTTTTGATTTTTGAAAAGTATGTTTTTTCTATCACAAACCATCTAAAACACAACTTGAAATTCAGTCAAGTTTTGGTATGATTTTCGAAACAAAAATTTCATTTTTCAAAAATATTTTCGAATCTTGACAATTTTGCCAAATTATTAAATTGAATTTTTCTAAAAATCATTATTTCCAATTTGACCAAAATTTCAAAAATGTTGTCGAATTTGGAAAATTTTGGGGAGTTGGAGTATTTATTAAATTTGTATGTAGGTAAAAAATGTTGAAAATTTCGAAAAATTTAATTATTTTCATAATTTTTAAAAAATTGTGTTTTTTTTTTGAAATTTACTTATTTGAAAAACGAGAAAGGAAAGAAGAGAAGACAGCCTTCATATCTCCTACTTATGTTATTACGAAAAAAAATGAGGCATATATTCACTTTGAAAAGACAATTTTACGATCGTTCTCTGAACCCAGTCCCTATTGAGAAATGTTCCAAACGAAAATTGTACATCGAAGTTTAAAATATTTTCACTTATCGGTAAAATTTCAATTGGACCCTCCTTTCCCCACATTATTTTAAATTTATGAGTTCAAATCATCTTTAAATTCAATTTTCCACATTTCACATCGTAACCACTGGAAATTGAACCACGTTCGAAGGAATAAAACTCGTTTATAATTACGACGGTAAGACATACACTATACCGAAAAAGTATGCAGCTCCATCATTGTTGCTTTCGCTTGTACAGAAAAATTTGACCTTCTCTCGATTTTCTCGACACTTTATGTCGCGATCTAGACAGTTGAAATGATTTTTTTCCATTTTTTAATACGTACACGACACGACGACGGTGCAGTTTACCGTTAATCGCTACACTTGAGGAAGCTGTATCGATGGATAATTTATTACGAAGATGTCTACTGGAATACCGTTAGCGTTTAGGTAACAATTGCAAGTAAGCTCGTCCCATAGGTATCCAGTACGTACGAAGTAGGCACATTGTAAAATGCACCGTACGTAGATACGTACCGCTAAACGCTAAGCATGGTTGGCATATAAATATTCTTCTCACAGCGGTAATTTCACCGAAAACAGGAATTTCCGGTATCGCGTTCCAACATAGGTAAACATCGCTTTAACCTTTGTTTAATTAGTAAATATGAATTCGCGCGCCGTCTCGATATCTGTGCGATTACGCGTACTAATCACGCCGCATGGCGGTGAGTCAGCTTGATTGGAAATTGTCTACACGTGAGGCCTGCCGTATGCCTCCGAAACCAGTCCGTATGTGCCTGGGTACCATACAATGGCAACCTCGCAACTCGAATTAAACTTTTTCAAACGTCTTCCGGTATTTCATCTTCATCTCAACACTTGGCGTATCTTTTCAATCTTTATGTTTTGCCAACTTGACGTTCGAAAAAAAGAGCCTTATTACGTAATACGTAGGCACCTAACGCGGCTCGATGAAATTCGAATAAAACAATACATCTGGCCACGCCCACCGACTATACGGTTGACCTGTTATGATCAGGAATTATGTTAATATTATGCATCGATGGACGTATTTTTTTCATGCCGATTCCGTTTCCTCTGACGTCGTTGCCTCATCGATTACTCATTTGCGGTTTCCATTTCCAAAAACATCCAGCAAGATCCGTTTATACGACCGCATCTCTAAGTACCAATTCAAACAATGACATATTCTAGCAAGAATTCGGATATAAGGTTCCGTATCTTGACATATCTTTTGCTCTGTGTGCTGAAAACTTCCTCGTCGCGATAACCGAACTCATATATTTATGATTTACAGGAAATACTCGTTTTGTAGGTACTTAATATCTACAATGTCGATCTGCGACGACAGATGTACTCGCGGTTCTCCGCACAGTACCATCAATTTCGACAAATAACTCTCGAATCATCGGCAACGTATAATTAATTACCCATTGTCTCGTAATAAACACATATAGCTTTGAGGCTAACCTAGTACTTATAGTTATTCTCATTTTTCTCGCAATCGCAACCATCCCATTAATTGTTTTGTTTTACAATTTCTTTATTAAATGACCACATTGTACGATTATTAAATATATATAAAAACCCACGAGCTTCTTTGCTATGCTGCCCGGCTTGGTATAATTATCGAGTAAATAGACAATATATTACCAAATAAATGTCAAGGTAATAAACGATGACCAGTCGTAAATCATATTCAACCAGTGGCCATTGTACTTCTCTTTTTTTTCATTCTTCTCACACGAATCATGGCTATACACATACAGGTACGATCGCCTTATTCGAGGCGAGTTTTTTTTAGCTTTATATACGAATGTGTTGCATTAAGGTCGCCTTCGCATCCAGTCTGGAGAAAAATTTCACGATTTAGAATTTACATTACACGGGAGTCTTTCACGCGATGTGGGTTTTTTAAACTTCTTCTTCTTCAATGGAAATTTACTAATGTTTGCGATCGTCAAATACTCGTAAGAGTTTTATGGCTTGGAGAATTTGAGTAGAAAGTCCGACGTTGTATAGATACCGAATTGAGAATTTACAATGGTACGTTTGATGCGTCTGGACTCTGGATGCATGGGGTATATTAATTTGGATGGTGAAATTCGACGTTGGTACGATGATGGTTATCATTTGGGCGAGAAATCATTCGGGATAAATTGAAACCAGATTGTGAATGGGAAGTTGATCGAAATTAGGGAATATTGGGCAATCCTAATGCGTATTTTATTCGATTACTGGTAATTGAAAATGGAATCTTGTCTGAAATTTAATGGAATATGTCTGCAATTCGACGCACAATGGAAGAGTTATGGGTATAAATTGGTAACGATGAGGAGTGATAATTCCATATTGGGGAAGGGGAAGGTTTCGAGAATTTTTTAAGAGCTATTAGTCACCTCAAACCGTGCGGTATTTGTATGAAAATATATTACATTTTTTTGGGACACCATGTATATGAATAGTGATGTGCGTTTTTGCGCCACCCGTGCACTTGTAGCACAATAAAAAAAATTTGCAGGAAATTTTACGTATTTTGAAGTTTATTTGAACCTTTTTTTAATTGAGGGTATGGGTGAAGAGTTAGGAGCATTTGAAGAAAAGGAGATTCACAAATGGATTTTTTCCAATGTAGGCATGGATAAGTTTTTTTTTTTTTTTTGGTACACGTACATGATTTTGCATTCTTATGAGTTTTCGTTCGGGTCGGTAGAGGGCGGGGACTAATTCTTTTTTGGAGAAGACTTTCTATCCGCTACTCACCATTTTCGTAAACTTGGAGGAAAATTCGGAAGAGCAATATGTAATGGTTTTGTTAATATCACACAAAGCATCGAAATTGTTTTACTATTCTAGTACTTATTCTGTTTGCCAAGTACATACGTATAAGTATACTTTGTCCACATACAAGATACTTCGGAGGGGAGGGGGAGTGAGAACTTTTTTAGGGTCTATGGTGTGCCATCACTCGTAGAGATACGATTACCCTCCTCCCCCATATCCATTCAAGAAAATGGAGGACAATATTTTTTTTACTCTGTCTATTTTGAATCGTGTTTTTGCACCACCCGTTCACTTTTCGAAAAAAATGCACATAAGCTTTTGTGCTGCAAATTTTATGTACTTTAATTTTAGTTATGATCAAATTTTTGTTTGAACTCATATTCAAAGAGTTTAGGGCGAAAATAACGAAAGGTCTATTTAGATCTATATTTGGAGGCAGGATTGTGAAACATAACAAAACAAAATAACAAAATAATGAAAAAAATTTGGAAAAACGAAACAAAACGAAATAACAAAACCAGACGAAACGAAAAAAAAAAAAAAAATGAAATAAAACAATAAAAAAATGAAAAATGAAATAAAACGTTAAAATTTTGAAATAAGATGACGAAATAACAAAATATAGTTATTTTTTTACAAATTTGAAATGAAAATTGAAGTAAAAAAATATTTTTATTTCCGCGGTTCACATTCGCATCAAAATATATTTTTTTTTGGGCGATTCATTTTTCAACTTGAAAAAAATTGGTCCTTTTGTTATTCCAAAATTAAATAGAAATTTGAAAACAGAATTGAATTTTGGACAAAATTTCTAGTACTTTTGAGTACCTAAATGGGTCTGAAATAATCGAAGAAATAATTTCAATTTTCGTCGTGATAAATGAAAAATAACAAAACAGGGTTGTGAAACATAATGAAACGAAATAACAAAATAACGAAAAACAAAACGAAACAAAATAACGAAATTAAAATGAACAAAAGACGAAACTAAACGAAAAACGAAAAAATAAAATTTAAGAAAACAAATAAAATGAAACGTTGAAACTTTGAAAATGACAAAACAAAATAACAAAATAGTTTTTTTTACAATATTTAAATAAAAATTAATGAAAAAAATGAAAAAATATTTCGAACTTTGCATTCGCAATCACATCGAAAATTTTAAAATTTTGCTTCTTTGCATGCTTACTTTTCGACTTCGCCACCATATTTTGTTATTTCAAGATTTTCAAAAAGAAAATTTATATCTGATGGAAGAATTGAATTTTAGACACAGCATTGAATTCTGAAACCAATTTCTATTATTTTGAATACCCATATGGGTATGATTGAAAAACAAAATAATTTCGTCAAACACAACAAAAAATGTACCTATAATAACGAAATAACAAAACAAAACAAAAAACTGAGAGAACAAATAACAAAACAAAAAATGAAAACAATAAAATCGATTGACCACAAAATGAAATAAAAAAATAACAAAAAAATCTTTCGTTTTCGTTTTATAACCCTGCAAAATAACAAAGCTAACAGAAAATGAAACAAAACGAAATGAAAACTGAGAAGGGAAAAATAGCAAAAGAATTCACGAAAACAAAAAAAATCGATAAAATAATAAAATAATGACAAAAAAGAATTGTTTCAAAAACTTGTTTGGGGGATATGTCGAGAGTTGAGGTTCGGGTATTTTTTTGTGGTTAATTAGGAAATTAAAAAGACATTTTAAACCCCAAAAATTTTTGATTACCGAAAACGCAAGTTCATTTTCTCATTTCACGGGTCCCACTCTCAAACACCATAAAAAAAATTAAAAATCAAGTTCAAAAAAAAAAAAGAAAAAATACCAGAAAGTGAAAGTTGATAAATCATAATAACTAAAAATACAAAAATGACCAAAAATAAAAGAAATTCAGAAATGGAAAATACTCACATAAAATATACATATAAAAAGAGATAGAAATTCTAAAAAAAATATCATAAAATGAATAAAATAATTTTCCCACATCTAGGAAATGGAAAAAATTTTAAAAATGGAGAAGAGAAAAACTAACATTTTTAGAAAGATATGGGGTTAAATACAGCAGAAATACGTAATTTAAAAATCTAGAAAATACCAAAAAAATCGTTTAAAAATAGGAAATTATGCATTAAATAAATTAATATTGAATGAAATGTTGAAAACCCTATATCCCTTAAAATGTGATTTATAAAAGGTGAATAAACGATGATGGATCATTCTATGTCACTTCGACCACAACTTGGACCTCATGTCTTTCTTTCTTGCTCAATTTTTTTTTACGAAGTCTAACTATCCAATAATTTGGTGAAAAAATCATCATTAGTTGGTTCCCAGTCCTCTTAGAGAATGTAGAGGAATTTTTGAAAAAAATATATATATACCTAATCAACCCCTCTACATCACCACAAAAAAAAATGTATCCTTGCTTTTAATTCAATTTTCGGGTTCATAAAATAATGAAAAATACGAAATTTTTGGCATTTGATGACGGATCTGAGAATGTTACAGAACGTGGGCTGAATCTGGAAAAGTTTTAATGGTGCCATTACCTTAATCAGTTTACAAAAATTGTATTTTTTTCTAATTTTATGCCTTGTAATCATTCTTTAAAACTTTCAAGAAGTACGTAAACATTTTAAAATATAAGAAGTAATTTCGCACTAATATGTTGGTATAGGCTACAAGATGGAATGATTGATGAGAATTTATTAAATTAAATTTTTTCAAGGAGGAATCCGCATGCATGATGCAGCTCAAACTAAAATGCTTTTTCCATCCTTAAAATCAAGCTTATTTAATATAGGATAGTTTTCTTTTCGCATAATTCTCATTCGTTCAATTTATTGACAAGGAACGGTCGAAAAAAATGCATAAAAATAGCGTTTTCCTTCCGACTAATAAGCCAGGTAGATTATTTCATTGATAAAAATGTTAATCGCGATATACGATTCGAATTCCATAAAAGCCATAAAAACAAAGGTCTTCGACCGTAGAATTACACGTTTCAGGGATATAAATAACGCATTACACATACGATCGAAAGTAAAAGTTAACCGAGCTCGGTTTCAAGGTTAATTTGAATAAAAAAAACTTTTTAAAAGCCATTGTTTTTACGAGTCTCGAATCGATTTCAAAACAGTTGGAAAACTAGTTTGATTTGTATTTGAATAGAAATCCCATTTTACTTCCTACGATACATATCGGAATCATCTTCTTTAATGATCTCGAAACGAAACGCGTAAAAAAATGAACTTTTTTTACGACTAAAAACTCTTTCAGCACATCAAAAAGGTCTGAATCGCACCGACTTACCATGATTACTTCCGCTGCACTCGTGTCAACGTATTGCATCTGTCAAAAAATGACGCTAGCGCCGGGAGTAATTACCGAAAGACGAAATCTCGCATCAAAACATCATCGCGATGCGATCGAATGAACTTCGTATGTGTATGCAATACGAGGGGCTATGAACCTGGTCCAGGGAAAGTTACCTGGGTGTTCACCTTGACAATCTGATGCTTGACAACGGCCTCACGTTTTTACCACCGCGCACAGAATCGCCAAAGCGTTCGATGAAAAAACATCTCAATTGATCATCGATCCAGCAAACGTTCGCTTATTTACTCGCGTCCCAGCTTATTTGTTTTAATCGTTTTGTAATTCTTTTTTTGTGCGATTGTGATGGGTGATGGCCTATTTGATGTGTTCATTTGTGAAATTAATATCGACTTGGTGTCTAGTGAATTTAGTTCATGTACGATTGACCAACACCTATAAACTAGCAATATCCAACGAAACGGATTTTGGCAACAGTATTGGTAAGTAGGTGATAACTCGATCAATATTTTCAAATTTATTTTCTAATAATTTTTCTAAAAAAATATCGAAAAAGTATATCGATGCAAATTAATTAGATCTTGTTTATGCTCCATTAAGCATGAAGGACATCGTCGCCTCTCGTAAATATAACCAAATTATAAACTTCCCACTGTTCCTTATTCTTTTTTTTTCTCATTGGTATATAATTCGCATCATTCAATCGGATCCGCACCGAACATTCGTCAACGATCGCCAAATTAACCAGTTTAATTATCGCCTAGTAATTGGAAATGGTGACAATAGCACGTGCTCTAATCGTCCCACTAACCTGTTTAATTCTTGCACACAAATCTCCTCGATCACCGAAAAATAAAAATATTTCCAATTCACAAAACATACTCATTCATTCTTATACATCTGCGAAACTTTATAATATCAAACAGTGGCATGGCACGGCGTTAAAAAAAACAACACGACGCGGCCAAGCCACTCGAACCAGAAATTATGTGTCGTCGGAGTGAATACAAATTGCTACTTATCTTCATAGAGTAGAGTTTGCCATCTTTTCAACATCTCGGCAAGTGCCATCCATTGTGAGACACAATTCAACTATATGCTAAACACCGCAAACGTGTCAAAAGACTTCTTTTCATCAGCAAATTAAAAACAACTCGACACGCTGAGGCCTTTTTACTTCGTTCTATTGGTAATTTGAATTCTTTTGAGGGGAGCGTTTTCCTTACTCTATAATTTTTTGCCGCTTTCAAATATTTTAATGGGTTTGTTTTACCGTGAGTGTTCTCCAACAAGAATAGGAACCGGAAGGATAGCCCAGGATTTTGAGAGGTGGAGAAATTGCGTCTCTAATTTAAATTAGGTAGTGAAGAAAGTAAACAATGCCCTAAATATCAAGCACAAGAGTAAAGAGACCTTAAGATTTCTGTACAAATACAATTTGGCAATAAAAAAAGCTTTTTTTAGATTAGAAACTCATTTATGCAATTCAACAGTTTCAATTTTTTTTCAACTTTCAAAGTTTAATAATTGAAAGAGTTTCTTTCGAAAAAAACTAAAATATGCTAATACCAAACAGACATCTCAAGAGTATAAAAATGAGAAAAATTTGATCCTTGAGGTATAAATTTGTACAAGGTGGACAATTTTTATGTATATTTCAATATCACACTCAATGTTGAAAAATTTTGAGTTTTTTTTTACCTAAAATAACCACTGAAATTAGTTCAAGGGTTCAAAAGACACCTAAACTTTCAACACCTAAGTCGATATTTTTCAAAATTTGAGTGAAGTTTTATACCCTCCAGACCCCATTTGAGGTTTTCAAAGAAAGGATATCAGAAACAGACTCAGGAGATGAAAAAACATGCATTTTAATATCTTACTACCTGACATTGAACAATTTTCAATTTAGTTTCATCTTCACCCTTCAAGAACCTCTTTCGGGGTTGTGCCAAAATGACCCCAGAAATGGATTCGGTAATTCGAAAACTATCTGGGAATTATTTTCTCAATTTTTTTTTCAAAATGGCCTTATTTCGGGTTTCCAGACACTTTCCCAAATATTAATATATCCCAAAAAAAAAAACAAGAAAGGATTACGAAATTTTTTTACCATTGAAAGAGATTCTCCGCATGATGAATATTCATTTTTTTCAAATTATGCAAAAATAAAAAGCTTAATAACCTAATCGGCGTGTGAAAGGGAATGGGCAAACAGAAGGACGAAGTCTTCGACCTTTTGGCAAGTTTTTGTGTCCACAAACAGCTGATATTTAAAAAGTACTGCAAAATTGACAATGAATCTTTCTCCAGTCTTCGTTATTTCCACTTTAATATGTACGTGATTCATTTTTACAGCATCTTGCTGGCATGGCATCATTTTTCAATATTCACCTCAAATGGCTTAAATAAACCTCTACGGGGTAAGATTTGGAGTATTACGTTTGATCCAGGCTAGAATATTCTCTAGTGGGTTCGCGAATGGTAGGGTTTGGGAAAAACACATACACACATTCTAGAAAATGAATTCGTGAAAAAATCATTTGGGAAAACAAATTTTGAAAAAGTGCTCGGAAATTTTTATTTAGCTTTTTTGAAAAATTTCAACATAAGTATCAATTTTTAAATCACTCGGCCTTATTCCAGCTCAAAAAATTCTAAAGAATTCAATGCCACAAAACCAGAAACCTCTAAATCTACTGGTTTGCCTTTGACGTAACATTAGAGTCGTTGGAAGGTCGAAATTCTATAAATACTCCCTACCCCAAAAGCAGTGCACTTCTAATTAAAAATACAGAAAACCCAAGATACAAAATTACTCGTAAAATGAAGCAACTTTTAGCATCCCTCCGTCGACGTGTCTACTTCTAAATCTAAAAAACATGTCAATTTTTTGAAGCTTTAGAGGTGGGTAGTAGAGATAGCTTTGACTGGGTCCACTGCCCGTAGAATGAAAAAAAAAAGGTTGTTCAACGTTACAAAAAAGTCACCCCCTTTCCAAATTATATACACACGCACATAAATTGTTCCATGTCACGCTCCACACATTTCAAGTACAAAAAAGTAGGATCTTTGAATATTTTTCCAACTCAAATTTATGAAACTCAGTTCAGCCAAAAAAGTAAGCCCAAAAACTCAATTTTTCAATTTTTGAGTAACACAAATTTGAGATGGACTATTTTGACGGATTTTTGTGACGCCCAAATTTTCAGAATGACCCCCCCCCCCCCCCAGAGGGCATATTGAGTAACACAAATTTGAGATGGGCTATTTTGACGGATTTTTGTGACGCCCAAATTTTCAGAATGACCCCCCCCCCCCCGAGGGCATATTTATACAGAATTACTAAACAAATTTCCAAGTCCAAATAGCCGAATTCTTAAATTTTTTTTCAAGTCCAAAAAGTTACTCGAAAGTATAACATTTTTTTCTAATCCAAAAAATCATTAGGCGTAACAAAATTTCGTTAAATTTTTCAAAAATTTCTACAAGTTTTTAAAAGTTTAATAATAAAGTATTGAAAAAAACAGAAAAAATTTCCCCCTTAACCCCTCGTGGTGATTTCCAATTTCATACTACCCATTAAAATATAAAAAATAGGAAATGCTTTTGCTCTTTCTGCTATGTAAAACTGAAGTGCACATTCCAGTCTGACTTTTCGCAATTGCAAGTTCAAAGAATCGGGCCCAATGTTATCATGTCTCATGAAATATCTTGAGGTCAAGTAGTTCAAAAGTCAACTGACCATTTTATAAAATTGTTCAAAATCAAAAAAGTCAGAATCTTTGAAATTTTCTCAAACCCAAAAAATCGTTTGAAATCTGAAAAATTTTCCAAGTCCTAAAAGTCTAACGTGTTTGTCTGACAAAATGTCAAAAAGTCACCATTATCTCTGAAATTTCACAAGTTCAAAAAGTCAGTGGAAATCTGAAAATTTTTCCAAGTCCAAAAAAGTCTGATAAAATGTCTAGAAGTTTGCATGAAGGAATTTCGTGTCGGAATTTGAAGGTTTAGTCTTCCTAAAATTATATACTATGCTAGAAATGTAAAATTGACAACATTTTACATTTTTTAAACTGATTTCTCAATATTTTATTACATTTTTGAAAAGTTGTAAGGATAAATTTTAACAATTTTAATCCCTCATAATATGAAGTTTAGTCTAACAAAGTGTTATGAGGTCTGACAATATAAATTGAAAATTTTTAAAATTTTCCAAGTCCAACAAATCCAATTTTTAAATTTTTTCCAAGTCCCAGATGCCATTTTTCATCTGTTTTTTCAAAGTCCAAAAAGTTATGGTAACAAAATTTCGTGCTGGATTTTCGTGACGCCCAAATTTTTCCGACTGACTTCAGTCATAAGACATATACATGTCAAAATAATGAAATTTTCACCCCAGAAATTTATTTTCCAGCTTCCATAATGGTGCACGCTCGAAAAGAACATGTAATAAGATACTTCTATTCAGGATTTTTTTCAAATGTTTTGAACTGGTTCTAAAGCGAAATGACGAAAAGTTGCTTAAATGACGAATGATGTTTATAGTTGGTGCAAGTAAGACCTACATACTCTTCTTGTACTCTCATACTCATTACAACCATTCCAGCAGCGCATATTGCAAAAACTAAAATCATTAAATTGCATGAATGAGCTTCCAGTTTAAAAACATTATGATCCATTCAATAGATACACGATTGCTTCATTCAACATACTACACCAACACCTTATCTAAATACATTAAGTACATCTAAGTACTCGTACGTCTACGTAGGTAGGGCACACATGTTATCGTAGTAATATTCATAATGCATTGCAAAAAAAAAAGAAAAAAAAACGAGAAAAATCGCAACACGGTTCATCTTGCTCAATAAAAAAAAGTAACCAAGGTACATGTCGCTACAAATTTATAGAAATTAATAAAACGAGAAATAGGATTCTACGATTCGATTTACTCGCTTTTAAATGATACCATTATATTCGTAAAATGGTACTTTTCTACACACACTTTTCACAAATTAACGACGTGCATGGTGGTCTCATACATTACACCTAGGTACATGTTATCGCCGATTAGAATAATAATACTTATTTTAAATTAAAACGTATTTTAGATATTCTCGCGTTGAAATTAATATAGCATTGGCTATTTAAATTTACCGCAGGTAGCAGGTTTTCCAATCACGAGTGAAACAAGTTTGTAATGAAATTAGTCGCCGCTAAATTGTTAAAATGCTTGTAAATATATCGACGAACTGTGATGACAAGAATCAAGTATCTCATTACGTTGTTGCGAAGTTATTAAGAGTACATAAACCCGAGTTTATTATCACAATAACACGCCTTCGGGTTACCAAGACTTGTAATAATTATTATGTTTAATAAAAAATACCAGAGAGTTGGTATTTCTTAATGTCATCCTTTAATTATTGTTTTACTCAAGCTTGAACTTGGTTTACCTACGTGTATTGAAATCACATGCAAGTTTGCTAAAACGCACATCAATTTCTATATATTTTGGAATTTAGTCTCGACGAAAAAAATTATCTCTTATGTAAATCATTTCGCACCTCTCGAACTCACGAGTTAAAATTCTTTGATGTGTTAAAATCAACTCGAAAACTTCATCTCTAAACCAGTAGCAGGCTGATTACTATCAACGAGAAATTCATCTTATGCTTGTCTTCGTACCAGACATCCGAGATCCGACACGTACCAATATAACTACCTACGCGATAAATCTTCGGCTTTGTTTCAAGATCATCGCAGTAGATATTTGCAAACTGCTGTTGAAATAATTAACGAGCATCATTAATTAAAAAGAATTTGCGTGAATTTTTATGACGCCAAATTACTACACCTTTTCACCGAATTACTCTCGACTTGGAATGTTTATAGACTTTCATTTTTGTACGCATACACCTATAAAACACCATAAACATCGGCCGAGTAGTAAAAATAGGACATATATAGGTACCTCTCGATGAATAATTTTTATTCTAAGCGATTTTTACTTCGCAGAAAGCAAAATGAAGATCCGCTGGTTCGTCAGTATTCGTGTGCCCAAATGGTACAAAAAAACTAACGTGGCGAAACTGATTTTTGTCCAAGTCTCGCGATGAATGGTTGTCAATATTTTACAAACTTGTTTATTTGAAATCCACGGTCGAGTAATTTGTAATTTTGTATTTGCAAAAATTACAAAACCATATCTTGAATGAGTTTGCGTTCGAATGCAGTTTCGACAACGTGACAGCCAGAATTAGCGTATTTGTATTAAAACAAATACTTATATGGATTTGCTCTTACATAATTTCTACAGATATTCATATCTATTGCGAAGTGCTATGCACATAAGGTAGTTACAAAATGAAGAACTTACGTTTCTTCCATCTCCGGCGGAAGTGTTCGGATTCTCATTCTTGGAAGGATATGGTTCGAATTTAGATCATCGTGGGCCACTTTGTTAGTCACTGATAATGAAAATACTAGAATAACATTCGAGTTTCAACGAATAAATTCTTACGATACACTACAGACAAAATACCGGATAGCAAAACTAGTTTACAAAATCCAAATCGCACGTTTTTGGTAGTTCAAGTTCGTATCAGAAATGTGTGTAACTGATAAGGATGTGGTCAGTGGGTCCCAAACAGATCCTTGCAACCCAAATTACCTCCCCCTACCTCATAACTATCTCATAACCAATGTAAAATCTAGAAAAATGTAAACAAAGCGTAATGAACCAATCAGGTGGTCAGAAGTTCGTTGAACTATTTTATTAGAAATAAAAAATTTAATTAAAAATAAATTCATGAAATCTTCAAATCTTTTCCTGTTTTGGTTTCCAGGTTCTCCTAGTCCTATTCTTCAACTTGGTGATCAATCAAATAAATAAACAAAATGATTGAAGTGGCATATTGAATACTGATACCTACTTTAAAGTTCAAAGAAGCAAAAGCAATTAATAATTTTTATTTTTTATCATTTCCCTACGTTGGTCTACTTCCACCTTTGAGGCTTCGATGGTCGAAGATCTTCAGTCAATTTAATTTGGAACAATGTTCTTATTTTACAAGAACCACCAAATAGATCACTCAGCTTCAACAGCAAGGTGTAGCTCACCTGTTACCTGTGGCTGTAGATACCTATTTGCAATTTTATCTTTCCCCTTCGGCCATTCCGCTGTAAGAACTGAACTACCGTATGTGCAAATGTCTGATCAGATCATTTACCTACATTTTACATCAATAATTAAGTATAATTTGCAAAGCTTAACCTACGTTAGACTAAGTGGCAGGCTGGCAAGTACTTAATTCAATACTGGCCTAAAAATGAAATTTTTTTTTGAATCTGCATGGAGCGGAACCGAAATCAGAATCACAGCACCATAAAGCTTTCTAACGATAGTATAGCAACAGTATCGAAAAAAATCAAACAATGAATTAAAACCACGTTAGCTGTTTGAAATTGCATAACAACCAGTTTTCTTTCCAACGCTGATAAAATCATAACTGCATTTTTATGGCGCCGAGGTATTGCTGATAGATAGGCTGCCAGTAGGTAAATACGAGTACATAGCACATCTACAATATCATTAAATTACGAACGCTTCCAGCAATGGAGATATCATTTTGATGTTTTTGAAAACTAAATTATCCACTGCTCCGTCAGTCAGCTTCAACTTTTCTGCGTAAAATTGCGTCAATGGCAAAGTAATTAGAATTTAATAGTCGTCAAGTTATAATCTCACACAGCTGATGTTACTAAAAACTTGGTTTGAAATTGATCTACTAGCTGGCTGCACAGCCTTTCAAACAACTTGCAGGGAGGATGGAATATTTTGAACGAAAAATCACCAGCATCTCGTTCGCTGTATACTTTCATATCAATTTTCAATAACCGGCAATATTGTCATCGCTTTAATTTATTCAGCTTTGAAAGAAAAGGTGCAACTAACACTTTCACTATTAATATTTAGTTTATGATATGCCGAGCGCAAACAGCCTCGTAGAATACACCCAGATATTATGTCGCCAACTAAAACCATGCTCGATGCGTTTATAAGTATATTTTTCTAAATCGTGACCAACTTATTATACGAAATTGTAGGTCAAACGACGAATTTACCTGTCTGGATTGGGTGTACGAACTTGTTGGCGGTGTTAGTAATAATCAACTAGTTCCCGCATCGAGTTGCAATTGTCTACAGCATCGCCGGTATGGTTACTGGTGATCTATTTTTCTTTAAAAAATTATGAAAGCTTGTATCTCGTATACCGGTGGAAAATTACCTAAAATATGATACTCGTCGGGATGCTGCTGCATTGTTTTATTTTTCCTTTAATTTCATACAACACAATGTAACAAGGAGACATTCATCTTTATACGATCGTAGTGCATTAAAGTCCCATGCAAGGAGACAGGTCACGGTGTATTATATTTCGTAATAGGCGACGTACTACATAGAGAAAAAAAATACTATACGTTGATATTTAATTCAATCGGAAGAATTGTGAATGAGAAAAAAAACAGTGACCGGCATCACTTTTCGACCATTTTACATAATATTGTACAATTTGTATGCTGCAGTTGCGTAACCCTAAACAAAAATGCAAATTAATTAAATTACCGTCATTAATATTTTCTGCACGTACGACTAAAATACCCAACAAAAATGCTTGATACAATTCAAATTATTCTGCGTTTTTTTCCCTTCTTAATGGCATCGTTTCCTCATTCGTGATAAGAGCACTAGGTGCGATGATTTTTTTTTGACAAACTCCTGCTAAAGTAAACGATCCGAGTTGACATTGATGATTTTCGTTTGAATTTGTATACGAAAAATTGCATAAAATATTTTTTAATGTACGAACTTCTTTACTACATTGGATACCGGTTTCAAAATGCGTCGACATTGCCAGCCGGCTACCCGCTTGTGTAAATAATACGAAATAAATTGATAAAAAAAATTAAATATTCGTAATCTTCGGTGTTGTTGATGCAGCGAGAAAGAAAGTTTATTTAAATAAAATTTTCCATTATTTGTAAACGCAAACCAATTTCATCGAGTACGTTTTTCTGCAGAGTAAAACCGAAGCTGGCAATGATCTTTCTGAAACAAATAAAATGAACTCAATTATTTTTTTACGACGACTATTAAAAATAAGTACGTAGGACGACTAAGGATACGTACTTATTATTTTTAAAAATTGCATTTAATTCAATTTCCTAGTCTTTTCAACCGATAATCGTAAAAAAATATATCAGGTCATATATTAACGGAAATGATTCATTTTATAAGTCGAAAGCTCCAGTTAGGTAACCAATAGGAAACAAATTGTTGGAATGTTTTACTGTTTGCAAAAATATGACACCTTTTTTGCTGGCATAAATATTGGAACGGATCTTCTACCTCTCCCACATCTTCGGCGTTACTTTCAAGCTTGAATGCAGCAATTATGCGTTCAATACATGCTAATTATAATCACACGAGAAGAAAGTGAAATTAATTATGTACGAAGAAATTTCTTCAAACATATTGTACCTACCGATGGTTAAATTTAGGAAAAATTCTTTCATTAGCATAATTTTAAATCAATTAAAGATTTTTTTTTACCGCTGAGACAATTTATACACATTTTAATTAACATTCTTGCAACGTTTCACTCCTTTAAAGTATCAACAACTTTGTTGTTCGCGAAATAAAGAAGCATAAAACGGCGCGAGTTATGTCGTTAAAATTTTTTACAATGATTATCAAACAATTATGTACTGTCGCGTTGGTTACAAGAGTTTCATAGAATTAGGTAGCTCGTCTACGGAGAATTAACCGGGTATTTTCTTCTATGTATGTTTCAGACTTGGCGGAGAATATTATCGATACTCATACGGATGACATAAATGATATCGTAACTACTCCAGAAAGTTGTTCGGATGCTGAATGTAAATTTAAGGAGAGAAATGTTACGACAACAACGCCGCATGCTCGTACGTAAAAAAATAAAATCATTATAAGAATTAGCAGATAGGTTATTGTTTTTTGTAAATTAATACAAACTCGAATCTATCAATTTCGCAGCATTATTCGGTTTCATACCCAGAGAATGTCCTCAAGATCCATTGCCAGAATTATTCCCAGTACGAAAATGCACATTGGATCAAGAATGCTGGCCTCGTGTATGCTGCTTCGATGAAAACGAATTGACTGGATTTTGTCGTATCGCTATCCCTGTATGGGATCAATTACCAATGCCACGGATTGTATCTCGTAAATAAATTTCTAATACTCATTGAATCCAGCGGTACGATTAGTATTCTAACTCTGTTTATTTTTTCAGCTCTACGCACAGCTATGGCATACTGGCAATGTACACCTCCTCCGCCACCGAGTTACGATCTATTCCCTAAACCATGCAGGTCGACTTTTGACTGTTTTCCTAATTTATGCTGCCAAGAAAAAGATAAAAAAGTGTGCAGGCCGCCGAAAAAATCAATTTTAACGTTGATATCGAATTTCGCTCAGGTACTAAACGTTACGTAGGCACTGAAAAAATAAATAACGCGAATGATTCATTAACGATAATATCTTTTTCAGCAGAGAGAAAGCTGGTTTGGTTGACGAACGAATAACTTTCAAAATATCTAATACATTTTTTTGTATAGTTTTTGTAATTAGTTTTGTTTGTATAAATGTAAATTTGTTGATTTTTTTCATGTTAATTTATCTCACGAGTATGTTGTTCTTTTTAAAATAAGAATAGTTTGAAATAATAAAATTTTAAAATACAGAAATGAATTATAATTTTTTTATTAATAAAAACATACCGAAGAAAAATACTTATAATTATGGATGTTGAAAACGTTCAGCTTAGTAAACTGCATCAGTCCAACTGTAAACAAAAAGAAAAAAAAATCAATTAATTTCAAAGATTGCATGGAACTGCACAAAAATTACGAGATAATTAATACCAATTATCAACCAGGATTACGTAACGATAGTAAAAAAGGAATAAAATGCGAACTTCGTAACAATATGAGCCGAAACTATTCCCAGGCTCATTACAGACATTCATAAAAACACTTATCGCTAATAAAATTGTATTCCAAATGCACACAGTTACGAGGTGAACACCATGAGCAACGTAACTCGTCTAATTTGATAATGAGAAAGAGAATAATACCTTTTTGAATCCGATATCGGACGCGTATTCTCTAAAACATTGACGGCATAAATTCAAACCGTATTTACGAATAATACCGTGTCTGTTGGCACAAGCTCGGCTGTAACAAAAATTGTAGTTAAAATATCGGAAAATATTTTCAAAAAACAATGAAATGGAACAGTATAAGTTGAAATAATCAATTGAATGACAGAGAATTCAACGTTGAATGAGTTCAACGTGTGATATCATCGAAACATTAACTTACCAGGATCTTGATCCTTGGCCGTATTTTCGGGGATGCGAATACCAGATGTTTTGGAAACCCATTTTAGTGTGTTGAGAAGTTTAAATTAGAGGAAATTAATTAAATTGAAGCGAAATTAATCGTTTTAAAACATTAAAAATAGTCACACGATTTGCTCAAAATCAAAAAAGAAATGCTTCCTAAATTTATTGGAATAGGAGTTGAAAAATTTAAGCAGCATTATTTAATACGATTCGTATTTGTGTGTTGAATGATTCGTTCAAACTTGCGACCTTGTTTTATATGCCAATCAACGTGTGCAGAATAAAATAAGAACGAATTTGTTTTTACACAAATTTAAAATTCCTATTCATGAAAATAGGTAATAGGTTGATCAATTTTTATTTTTTTTTATGCACATGTGATCAATTAATTGTTGTGGTCAATGGTCATGTGAATTTTATCTGTTATCAGTGAAGATGAAAATTACTAAATTCTAAACAAGTATAACTTCATTAATTTTAATCGTGCTTGAATTAAAAGTTTGACGGAATAGTTTCACGATGATGGTAAATTATTTGGTCTTTCTTTCAATTAACAATCTTCAGAAGTATGTTTCAATTTCAAATATCAATTTATTGGATAGCATCTGACGGAAAAGAAGAAAGAAAACTATCAAGTAACGAAATCAAACTATGTATTCACAAATTATTACTTCATCAGTAATTTAGCTAATTAAAGGCTAATTATTTTCCTAATGAACATTACCTAGGGAACAAAATTTCCGGTTCGAAGAATTTCGGGATCTTTTGATTAACCTGTTCATTTATGAAGGACTTTGTAAATGGCATTACATTAGTTGATATCGGCAAATCGTAATGAGAATTATTTCATTTGTTCATTGCTATGTTGTTAAAGAGCTGAAAACATTTCTCCGCTGGTATGTATTTTTTATCTACGTATACCAACAATTTACATACATTATAATTGATCAAATTCGTATTTATTAAAATTTCACAGGAGGAAATTTTAGTTCCAGTATTGTTGTCACTTAGTCAACCATCTGGCATAATTCGGCGATTCTGAGTCAGGATTGAAGAATTTATTTTTCATTGCCATTATCGTTCGAACAGCTTTTTTGCGACGAAAAAAATGAACTTGAACCTGTGAGTTTCAATTTCAATATTCAGTCATAAGAGCACCAGCATTGTACTCTACTAAAACCTATATTTTGTATCATTTGAACCCTATCGCAAGCTGTTTCGCCGTTAAATTCTAAAATCCCTCGTAATGGAAGTATTTCGTATACAAGGTCCTACCCAGTTAATCGGCAATGTCACCATTTCGGGGGCCAAAAACGCCGCACTGACCATTTTATTCGCCTCGTTACTGGCTGAAGAATCGGTTGAAATTCAAAACGTTCCCAATGTAAAAGACATCGACACGACTATTAAACTACTGAATCATCTTGGTGCCAAAATTGAACATAATGAATCTAATAATTCAGTATACGTTGATGCCAGCAACATCACCTCGTATTGTGCACCCTACGAACTGGTAAAAACCATGCGAGGGTCAATATGGACAATAGGACCACTGCTGGCACGTTTCGGTCAAGCACAAGTCTCTCTGCCTGGTGGCTGTGCTATCGGTGCGCGTCCGGTAAATTTGCACATCCAAGGATTACAACAACTAGGCGCCACTGTAACCCTAAAACAGGGCTACGTCCAAGCATCAACGGATGGTCCTCTTCGCGGCGCTCATATCATCATGGATCGTATCAGCGTCGGCGCAACCGTAACTATCATGTGCGCTGCGACTTTGGCCATCGGCACCACCATCATTGAAAACGCTGCTCGTGAACCGGAAATCGTCGACACAGCCAATTTCCTGAACACCCTCGGAGCCAATATCACTGGCACTGGTACCTCGAAGATCATCATACAAGGCGTTCAACGTCTTAGCGGCGGCGTCTATCGCATTATACCGGACCGCATCGAGACAGGCACGTTTTTGGTAGCTGCGGCTATCTCTCGTGGCCACGTGGTGTGCCACGCCACTCGACCTGATTTTCTAAGCGCCGTACTAGCCAAGTTAAGTGAAGCAGGCGCGCATATCGAAACTGGTGACGACTGGGTTAGCTTAAATATGCGTGGTCGAAGACCTAAAGCAGTGACGATTTGGACTGCTCCCTATCCTGGCTTCCCAACTGATATGCAAGCTCAGTTCTGTTTGCTGAACGCGGTGGCCGAAGGGTGCGGCGTCGTGACTGAAACTATTTTTGAAAATCGCTTCATGCATGTACAAGAACTGATTCGAATGGGTGCGAAAGCGAAAATCGAAAGAAACACTGTTATCTGCCAAGGTGTGAAACAACTATCAGGTGCACAGGTCATGGCCACCGATTTACGAGCTTCTGCTAGTCTTGTCCTAGCTGGATGTATTGCCGAAGGGTTAACCATAGTAGATCGTATTTATCATATTGATCGTGGTTATGGACACATTGAAGAAAAATTGAGGCAAATTGGGGCAAAACTCGAACGTACGAGTGCATTGTCCCTTCGCCCAACTCACCGAAAGTGTTCATAGGTGGAAAGAGAAGGAGAAAAGACCCCACTCTCTGACCACTGCAGTATTCTATCAGTTTTTAATTATTATATTCTGTTCTAGAAAATTGATAATGCTGAATTATGTTACCTATTTCATTAGCTACGTTGCATGTTCTCAATATAAATTATGTATCGGTCGAACTACTCTTCTATTATTCTATCCACTATTTCTTACCAATCAAATGCTATCATTTTTTTCCAATCGTGTACCGAATTTAATTAAATTCAGTTTGTTTATTTTCCTGTTTTTATAGGTAGGGATTTCTACTTATCTACAGACAGCATATTTATTCAACCGCAGGTTCGACTGCATATCAAAGTAATCGCCTTTATTAAAATTTTCCCGCTTCTGAATGCGATGGAGAAGACGATAAAAAGGTCTCGAAACGTCGTATAACCTTCGCAAACTCGCGTGCTATTCGGTACGATTTCGAAAAACCGAGAAAAAAAATTACGTGTTACGTGCATTATCCACGAAACGTTGCAGCTGATGAATGCATGCGAAAATGAAGACCGAAAAAAAAATCACACTACATTCGGCGCGTTGCAAATACTGCGCTTGCGTTCGAAACTGCTCTTATTTTGTATATAACGAATACGAAGAATGTGAACATAATCCAGACGTGCTGTAGTCGTATTTCGTATATTGTGATAAAAGCAGGTGATTTTTCATTTGTACAAGTCTTGCTGGGGATCTCGTAATTTACGGACAGGTACGTAATTTTCGCATGTAACGTGCGTTTTTAATTCGATTCGTATTTTTCATCGGTTTACCTACTCGAGTTTTTTTTTGAAAAAAAAGTTTGGTATAATTTTAAAATAAATATTATCTAGTGTCTTGGAAGTTTTCCATTTTATTATTTGCTATACGAATACGTTTGTTTACACGACATTATTTAGTTTTTTTGTTGTCGGTTTTATACTTGAACCCTCGAGAATAATTTTATTTTTCGCACTTTGTAAATTTTTCATTTGTTTTGCCCGCAGGACCGTAGGTAAAAAATGAAGCCGAAGCCATAGTTGCGAATTTATACCAAAACGATTCGACGAGAATTACGGTACCACGTTGAGAAATATCTCAAATGCCATTAGCTTGTTTTTCGACGACATTTATCGTATTACAAGACATGGTTTAATATTCCAAACCGTCTCATCGTTCCGGTACCTTCGATTTCTTCCATGTAGAGATAATGGCTTCATTACCAGAGAGTCCAGTTGATGAAGAACTCGGCTACGATTTGATCGACGGCGCACAACCCGTATCCATTCTACGACCGGTCGGCGGCTTAGACGATCTTTGCAAACAAACCAAATTCACGCGTCAAGAAATACGCGTCATGTATCGAGGATTCAAGCAGGTAATTTAGAGAAATTTCATTTACAACTGCGTTGCTTTTCTGCTTCTCTTCGTCGTCGTTCTACATTCTGCAGCAATATGTACCTACGAAGTTTGAGCTAAACGGCACACAGAGATTCTCGACGTAACAAATGGCGCCTTTTAATTACATTTTCTTCGGGTATTGTCGAGCTGTGTGCTTTGTCGTCGTAGATACAAGTTTGAAAGATTGAATTTTCAATAGCTAAACAAACTTTTAAGTATAATTCCTCTCGCTGTCTTTGTTTCATCGATTAACTTTTCAATATCCATTGTTGTGCTGGTGCGGTTTTAGTTTTGCTAGCTAAAAACTGATTCATTTCGCAGCTCAAGTTTTCGTCGTGTATCAACTTTTATGCTTTATGATTACGTATATAGATACGCGAGCATACTACTTATATATACTACGTCGAACAATCTCTCGTATACGACTATTGCTACATTTGACGTACCGAATGAGAGAATTCTTTTTATATAGGAAATAAAAATTCGACGCTGATAAAACACACCCCCCTACGATATCTGAGCCGGAGCAATTTAACCAAAACGTTAGGCATCGAATGTCATAAATTTTTGAATCGTTCTCTTCTCCGAGTTCATATCTTTATGGGGCTTTCCTTCCTACTTCTTGACGTTATGAAAAGAAGCAATTTTTACCAGTACGTTCGTCAATGCTGCCATCAATGTTCACATCGGTTACGTCAATTTAATCAAAAATCACCAAAATACCAATTCATCAGACAATGATCCACTTGACAGATTCTATTGGAAATAAATAATAAGGATCAAAACTGCCATCGCCATCGAGCTGCTAACACTTTATGAGAAAATATCCCCTTTCCTTTTCTACGCTCGAAAACTCGCCTCATGTGTAACGCTGACCTATTCAAGTCGTGAAAAATTTATCATCCCGAAGAATAGTCTCGAAATGAAAAGGGGGAAAGCTCGCTAAAGAAAATCATTCTCGAACTATTAAAAATTCCATAAAAAAATTTCACCGAATAAACATGCCACTTGAAGCGTATGTTAACGCAATGTTTCTTTTAGACTGAGACATTGGACCATGTATAAGAATTACATTCGTAAGAATGGATGGGAAAAAGACTAGAGAGAAATGAAAGAAGCATGGCACGATAAAACAAAAAAACACGAGTTTCAACTCATTTTCTTCTCTTTTTTTTTCAAGCGGATTTTAATTCTTTTGCTTTTTACAAAAGTATAAATCCTCTTCGAAAAAAAATACGTCTTTCTGGAGTTCGCTAGGGTGATACGTTTTATTAAAAGATTAAATGATCTGCTCATTAAATTGTAAAGTTTTATAAAAAAAATGAATCCCTCTTTCGAGAAATATTCTTTCGCAGACACAAAAGTATATATTTTTCGAGCTTCTTTATTGGGTAATTTCGCTATGTTAAGGGTTTTTTTTCGTCATCTTGAGGGAAAAAAAATCCTCTTTTCAGTGGCAAAGACTGCGACGACGATTACGAAATTAAAAATTAAGCGGTTTATGTAATTAAAGGACTCGTCAAGATCGGGAAGCAAAAATTTCGCCCACTTTGAAATTGTTTTTTTTTGGAGAGGGATGAAGAGAGGATTGTTTATCGAAAACTTGAAAATTCCAACGCCTTGAAAAATCATACTATAATTTTCGCTACACTTTGGACTAGGAAAATCGTCGCGAAGGTTTATGACGACGAATTTAACTCGACTCGTGTAAATTCTGATCGAAGTTTTCCAAGCCTAAGGGACATTTTAAAAGTAACCGTTCGCTTTCGGTTGCAGTAACTGCCCAAAGCAGGCGGAATGTTTCTCAATGAGGTTTCGCTATCTAGTTTTATCTTACAGTAGGGTTGAGTTTGATTTAGTGAAGCGAGGTTGTCAAGTTGTGCAGTAATATTTTATTCGTCATTGTATTAAAAGAGTCAAGTTTGTAGGTACCTACTGGCTTAATGAATAATGAAACAAATTTTAAGTGGGCATTTCTTCCTTTAAATGGAGTGTCTTTATTTTATTCTTTCGTGTTCTTACGTTTGGTAGGTAGTGTTAAATGAATGTTTTACGAACCTGCTGTTCGTTCCTTACTATTAGATGGGAAACGATAAGATATGCAGTTCAATTTGGTCCAAGTAGAATGGAAATGCGAATGAATGGGAATGTTTTCAATTAATTTGACGGCGTGTGCGAGAATGAAAAATCGATCGAGGTCTCGATTTTATTCGACAGATATTTCTCCGCCAAGGTAGACCGAGATAGATTTAATTCGTGTTTAGATTTTGGTGGTTGTTTATTTATTTTTATTTTTTGCTGTACCTACGTACATTAATCGTTTCGCAGTGTAGGGGTTGTGTGTGTATTTTATAGGTTTTCGAATGAGTACTTTTTATGAGGCATTTATTTTATCGATATGTCTTTATTATTGTGGAATGGAGTGTTTTGGGGCGTTTGAATTTAGATTAGGTAATGCAGAGAGGCAGAGAGAGTACCTAACCTTATCAAAGTGGACCAAATTACGTATAATTTTGAGTTTTAAAAAGTCAGAAATAATGACCTTTTCAAAAAAAAAATTGAGTAAAATTACACCTTGGACACAACCCTAAAAAGTTGCAATTTGAATTTGCACACTTTCCTGGGCCATTGAATTTCAAATTGGATACCACTTTTCCTACCTTACCAGGTGGTTGAAAAGTTACATTGCCGAAAAATCGAGATTATTGATTTGCAAAAGAAATTAAATAACCTCCGCTTGGTACCAAAAGTGGACCTAAAGAAGCTTTATTGATGTAAAAAAATTATTTCGATTAACAAAATTAAAAATGTTTCATTGCAATGCAGCCAACTTTCGATTTTCATAAAAAATCAAAATTTTCTAATTTTTCATGGTGAAAATCAATTTCTTTTCCAGTAAAAAAATAACCAAATTTTGAAGGTACTTCACCACTAAAAAGCTTCAAAACGGAATATATTAATTTCCGTGAAAATTAGCAAATCAAATGTTGAATTTCAAAAAAAAATAAATAAAAAATAAAGTTTTGGTTTTTCGTGCCCTAAATTTGAAAATTTTTGGACCTCGATGTTTGACGAAATATCTACATGTCAAAAGAAACATTTTAAATTGTCAAAATCGGTCTAGTGGGAGAAACTGGTGAACTCTTACCTGGTTTTGAGCCTACGATATACTTTTGCGATGACCAAACCTGCAAAAAACGACGCGAAATTCCGTCACGCTGATTTTTAAACATTTTGTGAGAAAAACACTTCAGACTTTTTGGATTTGAAAAATTTCAGAGATCACGCTGATTTTCAGACATTTTGTCAGGCTACTTTGGATTATAAATTCTGACTTTTCGATTTTGAAAAATTTTATGAAGTGGTCAATTGACTTTTGAACTAATTGAAAAAATTTAGATTGTTTCAAAATTTGGCTTTTAGACATTTCACGAGACATGATAACATAGGGTTAGACTCTTTGAACTCATAATTAGATTAAGTCAGTCGTTGTGTCAGATTGGAATGTGCACTTCAGTTTGACATAGTTGAATGGTTTTCTGAAAAATTAAGCCCCTTAGAAAAGAATTATAGAATGTACGAAAAAGAGAATTTCAAGCTCCATAATTTTCATCCCTTGCATTTTTTTCGTAGCACCCTTGGTTTGGCCAGAAAATTCATGTTCATGGGAAATTTATGAAGTTGATAATTTCAAAAATGAAACAACTTTGATTGCAATAATTTCCAAAACCAGGTCCTCTGAAAAAAACAACTACTTAGCTCGTAGTAGAAAGAAAATTTCAAGCTCTACAATTTTCATCCTTTACAATTTTTTCGTAACACCCTTAGTTTGACCAGAAAGTCCATATTTATGGGAAAGCACCAAGTCTATGTAATTTTTTTGGTTTCTTCTTCATTTTCAAAACCATCGACTTTGTAGTTTTCTAATAAACATGGATTTCTTGGCCAATGATGGGGTGAAAATTGTAAAGCTTAAAATTCTCTTTCTTTTAAGAACAATTTTTTTTTCTAGTCAAGATTTTTGCAGTCAGTGTTTTTTTCCCCCATAAACCATCGACTTTATCAAGGCTTCTGACATTTTTCCCTTTTTAAATTATTGATAATTTATTTACCTGATGATTGTAGACTGCCTTCTTGACCTCATCACGTCAATGACCCATTTGTCCTTTGATCAATATACCTAAAAATTTCTTGTTTTTAATTCATTCTCTACTTGGAAACCAGTTCTTTTAATTTTTGTCCTTTTGATTTAATATGTTCTCATTCATTTGATCCTTGACAGTGACGGCGAGAGCGGAGCAGGGCCCGGTACAAATTGTTTTGCGGGCCCCCTTCTTT
>FIZU01038954.1:0-17948 GCA_900064475.1 Pseudococcus longispinus | reverse complement strand
ATTCCTCTTTCTATCCAACATATAATATCCGATTGCCCAAAATTCCTTCCCCAAAGAAATTCACTCATCCCCAATGAAACCCTTGAATCCTTACTATCAGATAATGACTCTCGAAACCTTAGAATCCTTTCCTTCCTAAAGACCATTCAACTCTACTCCAAGATCTAAATTCACAGTTCCCACGTCTCTAGCCAAATGGCTGTACACAACGTGGCTAAATAAATATATAAAGTAAAAAAAAAATCCGACAAAATTCTAAAAATTAGGGTGAATTCTAAATTTTTTAAGCCCAATAAGCCTGAAGTGTCTGACAACTCTGAAATTTTCCTACGCCAAAAAGACAAGTAGAAATCTTAATTTTTTTCCAATTCTAAAAAAGTCTTACAAAATGTCTAAAAGTCAGATTTATCTCAAAAATTTTCCAAGTCCAAAAAGCAATTTGAAATCTGAAAATTGTTTTAAGTTCAAAAAAATCGGGCAATATGTCATAAAGTCAATTTCTGAAACTTTCCTAGTCCAAAAAGTCAGAAGTGATTGTCTGACAAAATGTCTAAAAGTCAGCGTTATTTCTAAATTTTTCAAAGTCCAAAAAATCAATGGAAATCTGAAAAATTTTCCAAGTTCAAAAAAGTCCGACAAAATGTCTAAAAGTAAGGGGTCGAAAACATGTCACCGAAAACATGTCGGTTGGTCGTTTTTTGCGGTTTTACTCATCGATAAAGCATATCCTATGCTAAAATTGAATTATCGGAATGGAATATTTTGAAAATGGAAGATCAGGAACAGGGATGGAAAACTGAGATGATAAAAGTTCCAGTTTCCAGTTTTCAGTTCTCATTTTTTCAGTTCCAATTTCTAGTTTTCAGTTTCCAGCTTATAGTTTTGAAGTTCTAGTTCCAGTTTTCAGTTTCCAGTTTTTAGGTGTTTTTTGTGTTTTTTTCAATACATTTACGCTTTTAGCCTTCTTTCATTTCAATTCCAGTTAAAGTTTCCAGTTTTCAGTTCTCATTTTTTCAGTTCCAGTTTCTAGTTTTCACTTTTCACTTTTCAAGTTCGAGTTCCAGTTCCAGTTCCAGTTCCAGTTTCAGTTTCAGTTTCAGTTTCAGTTTTCCATCCCTGATCAGGAGTTCGGGGGTGAAACGACCGTTCCACCGAATTAACTGCATTCGTAATATTGTTTCTACAAGCAAACTTTTCTACCTCGCGATGAAATAAAAAACGTTAGGTACTATTGAACCCATTGTTATCGCAGAGACGTAGAGAGCTTCAGCTAACTAGTTGGATGCCGCCGCCGATGCCGCCGCCGGTACCGGTGCCTTTTCCCGACTCTATTACCTACGTAGGTACATAGTTTTGTTTACAAGCCACAATAGAACCGCATTCTTCAAGAAAAGGGAAACCCAAACACAAAAGAATTACAGGAGCTTGTGGTTTTTACGTAATAGCTTCTTTAAACGTACGAAGATTTGGATATCGTTACCTAAACATTCACTAAGAACAATATTGTACTGTCAATGTATGAATAATTACGTTTCCTCATCCGATTAAACATCTACTACAAACATTACCTTAATATCGAACGTAAATTTTTCATGCTAATCAATTATATTTGTGAATACTTGAAAAATTCAACTCACCAATACAATTGAAAACGTACGTTCTAGTTGTTAGCACTCATCGCCGATTATCCTGAATCGAATTCCATTCATTTCAACTGCAGCTGTAGCTGTTTCGAGATGAAAATATGTAAATATCACCCGAACGCTTAGTTTAACGAGAAACTAATACAATACAAGTTAATTAACACTCCCGACATAACGTTAACTAATGAAGACGAAAAAATATCTACGAAGACAATGCACAAACTATTATAATAGACTTTGTTACAATAAAAATGGCGCTCGTACAATAAGAAATGATAACACCAACACAAGCAACACAAAGTGAAAGATGCAATGCAAACACTTGGCGTCATTTTCAAGCGCATTCTCGTATTACATGTTGTCAAATAATCATCTTCCAAACGATAAATCACCGAAAATTGCAACGTTGCCAGATTTCTTTCGATGATTTTTCTTATCAATAACCGATCAAAACCTTTTCGTTTTTTTTTTTTTTTGAAAAAAAGTGAAACTGAAATATAAACAAAAAGAATGGCTTTCGCTTTCGTTTTTTTAATAAATGCCGGGAATTTCGCGTGTGTATTTTCATTTTCCTTTGTTTATTAACAAAATTATAAAGTCTTTTTCGTGAATTAATTTAGTTTTCGAATTGTTAAAGTCGCGGTGCATTTACGTAATTAATTCCAGTTATGCTTATGAACTTGGTTGCTATTGACGAAAATAACTTACACGAATTTGTGTATGTAATTTTTTCTTTAAATTTACTACCATAGTGGTTAAAATTTGATGATTGAGGTTTGATAAGGTTACAGGTATTTGAAGTATGCCGCCAATTCCAGCATAAAATGAAGGTTTAACATGAAAATTCACTGATTTTTATATGGGCGTATGGCGGATTATTCATATTAATTTTTTCCCTCACATCGTGCGTGGAAATCAAGCGGTGATGAAAAAAGCCAACTGTGTTGCTAGTTTCTATGCAAATGGTTTGAATTAGGTATGTTTTAGGTTCCCTCCTTCCTTGTATACTTGGTTAACTCAGTTGTACTTGTAAGTATATAAGTTGTATATACAACTCGAGAAAGAAACTCATGTACCCTAATTGTTGAATTTTCATGTTGGTAATTTGATTTCCATATTCAGGTACATCTAGTTCTTCTTTTTTAATATACGTAATGAATGAATTTCAGTGGCGAGGAACGAACGGAATAGAGAACTTGGATAGTGTTCGTTTTTGACCAAAGATTAATGTAACGCAGATCGACATCGAAGAGCAGTGGAAATAGACAGCTGATGGTATATTTTGATACTTATTTCATCGAAGATTCTAACCAGACGTTATCATAAGGATACTATCATCTATAGAAACTCGCATCTAGTGCTAAAATGATACGATACGATTCCATAGGCAAGATGGACGTACATTAGCACAGCTAAATGAAGTAAACAGATTCTATTTCTTACACACTGGTAAACTTTGATCAGAAATTCCACGGTGATAACGAACACATCGTAATAGCATTTCGTTCAAATGATGAAGATTTGCCACCAAAGAATGTTGATCATTCTAGAAAATTGGATTTGATTTCACGAGAGTTCTACGTTACGAATGAAACAGTTAAGATGGCCTCGGTTCAACACCAGGTAGGTACCATTCGAGTACAATATGTAATTATTTCGAATAATCTTTCTAGTAATTGATAACTATCGAGTATGCATCTCGGAGGTATAAACCAAGCTAAAATGCTCATCTGCGTCACCGGTCTCCGTACACCGAACGTATTCACTAACGATAAGAACTGATAAGCGCCGCGAATAACCCCTCCTCATTCCATTATCAATAGAAAACAAGAATCAAGTGTAACAACTGGTACTTACCATCCCACTCCTCGGCGTTGAAATTGGCAAACAGAATCGCGTTTCTAACTGGTATTTATCCATACCATTCGCCACTACACACGAACTACATCACATCCCGGATATCCGTAAACCGCATAACGCACCGTCGACACGCTATACTAGCCAAGAGCAAAAGCTAAAAGCGCGATAAGAAAAGAAGCTTAAAAACTGCGAAGGGTTGTCAATATCGACAGTGAATATTCCGGTACAGGGTTGCTTGAAGAAGTACCTTTAGCACTGACAGCAAGTGGGGGGTTCCAGTACAAATTTAAAAGGAGGGATATTTTATAGATGTGTAACTTGTACCTCTCTAAAAGCGAAGAAGACCAATACCGCTGAACGAAGATAGAAAATAAAATCGTAAAATTTAGAGGACTTTTATATGTGTCTTTTCTTAGTGTTGGAAGAGTTGGGCCAAGTTGCAACGATGGGCACATTCGGGGTATAGAGCACGGTTTATGTCGTAGGGTGCCCCTAGAGTAATAAATGGCGAGCAAAACCTGTGTGCGCAGCCGTTTATAGCTCCGACGGTAAAAAAAGAAGCGATCCGATGTTCACTTTTATTAACGTATTTGTCGCCGAAGGAATGAAACTGTACCGGAGTATTCGACTCGTCGTTTCATTAGCAGCTCGCAACCAACACTCGAAAGATATTTTTAAACCAATGGGTAATATTACTATCGACAATCGATACTAATCTGTGGGATATTTTCATCTAATTAACTACTAATATCGATCCCATTCGTAGCTCTGGTGTCACCAAGGTACACGTATTTTTCGTCCAAGACGTTACAATCGTTAATATCGAAGTCGTAGCTCTTACTGTTGAAACTCTCGGTCGCTCATAGGACCAACGGCTCTTATGTGGATTTGAACGACCGTCGTTGGAAAGGTGGACGAAGTGCAGGGTTATTCGGTGGGCTGTACCATGTAGATGCTAGATAACCGATACACATCGTATCTCGTTGAAAGAAACTTTGAGAGAAACGCCAGCTACGTAATATATTTCCGTCGATTGTGTAAACTCGCTCAATTTTATGCTCCTCATTAGCGTAGCACACCGAGCTTATTTTCTGCTGCGGTGGGTAACAAGTTTGTTTATAATAATCGCGTTTCGAGTGGTTTTTTTGTTTGAATTGAAAAACGCCATTTTTAGTTACGATGCGATGGTCCCGGTGGAATTTAACTCGGGTTAGATATTCCAATCCTGGGGGTTTCGTTCGAACGATCGTGAAAATATTTGTTGAAATTGGAAGTCTTCTCGAGAATGTCGTTCTATCGAACTTGTTTAGTTGTTTACTTAAAATTGTATCAGTTTGTTCGAACTTTTCACTCCTAGCATCCAACTCATAGAATCGTTCACCGTTCGTTACCCTAATTCGTATTCGCGTTAGAAAAGCTTTCGGAAAATTAGATACCTATTTTTAATCGAGTTTACTACCCCGTCGTGAAAACAACTATACATTTTCATACTTTAAAAACGCCCATTAAAACAAACAAAAGCAGCATGCAACGTGCTAAAATATTCCACATGGTAATTTATTCGATTATTTTTTGAACTTAGCGGTGTATTAACCTTCGACTACCCAAATTAGTAAATTATTTAACGTCGAGTAATGATGAATGAACTGGAACCTAGGTCATTGCTTGACTACTGTTTCGATTGGTGATCAAGGAATTGTTAACATTTTGCAAACTCGATGGCCGAACGAAAGTGCACGATGTATTTGAAACATTACCTGCATATTTCGCCGTATTTTCCCATTGTTTATGAAACAAATCAAAGACTGAGTAAAAAAATGCACGACAAAACATTATATACAACCACAATCACTTCACCGACTGATTTCCATTTTCGTCACTTGCCATCTAGAAGTACCTAAAACAAAAAAAAAACTCGAAGTTGTTTTTTTAGAGGCTATAAACGATTTATTATGCTAAACGTCACGTGATATAAAAATTCTACGCTGAGCAAATAATTTTTGCCGAATACGTTTTATTCATAATAATTCGAGTGAGTGTCCAGGATTGGAAATATCATTCGTCGGGAGTTTCGTACCTACGAAACGAGTCGGAATTGCGAACGTGGATGGCTTGAATTCTTTCACTTGAAGTTATCACTTTTGATTGAAATATTGCAATGGTAGGGACCAAGGTCGTTATTTATTACCTTGAATATTTTAACAGATAGGATTTTTTCCATTATGGCTGTCCTATTGCGGTTCCTGAAAGCTGTCTTGTGCTGAAAAATATGTTTACAACTAATTAAAAAAGTATAAGTACGAGGTGGACTTGGTCTAGGTGAAATTAGATCCAAATTTTAATTAGAAATGTACCTAATAAGTATATTTTGTACGTTTTCAGGGTTCCGAATATTATTTAGATTAATAGATTTGTCTTTTTTTTTTAATTTGAACGTCTATATTCGGTTAGTTATTTTTCTGCATTTTTTTTTTAATAAGGATGGTAAAATAATAATATTTGTATAATAATTAGATAAGCAATATTCCATTTTAAAAGAATTTTTCGATTAGTGAGTGCACCACTGTCAAAGATCAGTATTTACATTAGAGTTATCAGCTGATTTACGTTTTTTTTAATCATACGAGAGCACTGAGTTACTGAAGAGAGATACCCGTAAACGCTGGTACAATTTATTCATGCGGGTTATTTTATGCGATTTCATTGTTGCTTTTCTGTGTACCTTCTTGCAAGGATGCTTTTTTTTCAAAAAAAACTAAATTTTTAACATTTATTACACGTGGTAAAACCGTTCGTTGTGGCCTGACGTGAAAAAATTAATTACTCGATGTTACCTCGAGCTTTTTTCGCAGTAAATGTAGTAAATATATTTAATAATTTTATCACAGTCGTAAAATTTTAAAAATATTGAAAATTATTGTGACAAAAGAGGGCTCAAGATTTATTTATCCAGCATAGTCGACTTAACAAGTCAAATTTCTGACAAATAATTTTTTTATTTTATTCGTATTTTATCGTTTCGAGCAAAAAGAGCAGCCGTTTGTGTATTATTACAATACACTTATAGTACCTCGTAGGTACAAATATGTATTAGGTACCTATTACCTACTTACACCTTTTTTTTTTTCAAAGAGCATACTGAAAAGATTGAGATTGCGTATGAGGGGTAGGTAATAATCTGACCATAATATGCTCTCGAAATAAAAAAAAAAACAACTTCATTATATGAAAATTATGGGTTTAAAATGTATAAATAATTGAACTAAACTGTTCAAAATTAATTTTTAATGTCTTTTTTCAAAAAATGAGAATTGCTCTAGTTTTTTACACTTCGAGTACCTAATTTAGTTGCTTGAACAAGTCATTGAATACTTTCATAAGTGAAATCTCGTAAGAAAAAAATTGAAGATATCTACTTGAGACAAAATTTGAATTCATTTTCTATAAACAGAACAACAATAGTTTGTGGCCTTGCTTTTTTTACAGACAGAATATTCGTATCATTTACTTATTTGTACTTGGATGTACCTAATCGTGGGAATGTTGAATTTTTTTTTGGAACAAAAATTGTAATTGTGATCAAGGGCTTTCATCGTTGTGAAGGTGGTCTATTCTGCGCCCGCCATTTTGTAATTTCTTACCCATTTCTTTCATTTTTTCTAAATAATGTGAAAAAAAAGTAGTTGATTTTGGAAATTTATCAAAATAACTTGTTTGAAAGAGGATAAAATTATCTTTTAAATGATGTAATTACTTTTCAATTTCATGTAATTTTATTGAATCATCTGTGTATCAATAATTTCACAAATCAGAAAATTGTACGAAAAAAAGATTAAATTACATCATTTGAAAGCCATTTATTTTATTCTTTTTCAAACTTGTTATTATGATAAATTTTTCAAGTAACTTATTTCTTTCTCAAGTTATTTATAGAAAAATGAAAAAAATTGAGCTATAGAAATAATCGTGGTTGAATTTTTCAACTTTATAACTCCTCCTCCTAGAAAAATTTCATAATTTCGTGCTTTTCTTATCAATGTTAGTTGACTTTTTTTCTATAAATCGAGTAGTTTATTCCGAAAAACAAGCCAAGAATAATAAATTTTATTCTGTGCCAAAATTATTTTCATCGTAATTAAATTAAAAAAAGAAGAGTATGATCAAGTTGCCCAACAAATTTTCGCCAATCAAATAGGCCTAAGTATTTTAAAAGCAACTATGAGTAAATACCTATTGATTCAAATCCACCTAATTAATATTTTATCGATTAAATACTGAATTTTAAATTGAATTGATCTTTAGTTCTTATAGATAGAAAAAGCTAGTTTAATTTTCATTTTTTTGTTCAATTAAAAGTGTGATTCTAGATTCTCCATCTTTTACATAATTTTGTCATGAGTGAACAATCTTTTCATGCTAAAATGAAATTAAAATTGAGCGAATGAACCAATTATAGTTTTTTTGGTACAGTATTAATTATACCTAACGATAAATTTTTCAATACTTTAAATTTTTTACCTTAGAAAAGCATTCAGCCAGGTTTATAGGGGTGATTTGGCCTCTAGAACCAAATTTGAAATTATCCATTAGAAGTTCGTCTTCATCGTCTGAAACCCTCGTGACAAAATTTTCAGCACGATATCTCACCCCTAACCCCATCTAGGGGGGTTAAATGTGAATTTTCGTTGAATTTTTTATTTTTGGCAGTTTTTAACCGAATTTTTTCAAACTTGCAGAGATGGTAGACTGTATCAAGGGTAATTTATGGAATTTTTTGAAATAAATTTTGAGCACTTTTTCTAGATCAAATCGACATTTTAAGCTTTCTGACGGCCATTTTGGCAATTTTTTTCAGAGATGCAGTTCTGAAAAAAAATATAAATTGTGTATCCAGTCTAAATGTACGATTTTATATTTTTGTAAAATTTGATATCGCGGTGCGTCGCCTTCCAAAATGCAAAAAAATGATTTTTTTCCGTCCATTTTTTTTTCTGAAAAGGAACATTACTGTTCGAACAATTTTTTCCTTGCATTATATCATCAATGATACCTAAATACACCATCAACCTACGTTTGAACAAATTCGTTCATTTTTATCTTTTTTTTACAATTTTCTTTTGAAATATTTGTACCTGAATGACGCCATTTTGGGAACCCAAACCTCCTCCTAGATGACCTAGCGGCCTAAAAATCAGGTTAGGACTGTTTTCAAGTCGATACTCTTCATTGTTATTTCAATTTGAGTAAAATCGAGAAACTTTAATTTTTTTTCAATTCATTTTATGTAAAATTTTTCGAAGTCAAAAATAGCTACCTACTTAGAGCAAAAAATAAATCAAAGTTTCTCAATTTTGTTGAAATTGCAATATATTTTGGATACCGACTTGAAATTAGTCCAACCCTGATGTTTAGTCCCTTAGATCATCTCGGAAGAAGTTGTGGGTTCTCAAAATGAAGTCATTCAGACAAGCATTTCAAAAGAAAATTCTGCAAGTTTGAAAAAATTCGATTAAAAACTGTTAAAAATACAAATTTCAGCGAAAATTCACGTTTAACCTCTCCAGAATAGGTTGAGGTAAGATATTGAGCTAAAATTTTTGTCACTGAGGTTTCAGATCCAAGAACCTCTTCCACTGGATAATTTAAAACTTGGGTCTGGGGGCCAAATCATCTCTATAATGCTGGGCGTGCTCTTTGAAGATGAATACATGACCTGATGTTAAAATATTCTCGAAGTTGTGAATTTTTACGCAGCTTATTTTACTTGGTTTGCTATTTCAAAATAATCCTAATAAGATTATCATCGAAAAATGTCATTTTTACTTTCAAATTCAACTATTAATTATTCACTGTCGCTGTCTTCGACGTTTTCAAGATTAAGTACTTCAAGTTTTTCGATTTCGTGTCAAGGTATAATTTACCTAGTATTGAAAATTTCAAAGATGTTTCAAGCTTAAGGTCAAGGTCCATATCTAATTCTTTTTTTAAAATTTTGTTCTTATTGTTAAATCATTTTTTTACTAAAATCCAGTCGGTATATCCAATTTGAAAAAAATTGTACAAAAAAAGGATCACTAAAACAGGTATCCAACTACAAAAATTTCTATATAAAATAATGAAATGAAACCTCTGCCGAATGTTTAAATTTTCCACTATCTAGGCACTTTAATTAATATATGTTTACGTGACGTTGTTATAATATTTGAATAAATTACACGAAAATTACATTTTTAAATTACCCTTCCCTTTTAAAAAATAGCATAGCTACAATGTACCTAAGTAAATTGTTTTTAAGAAGCTTAATTTCCTGGCCTTAAAAACTTAACGTAACGGTTTTTTTCCAACTCGAACGATTACGAACATTAAAAAAATCTAATTCTGTATTGATTTACGATTTTTCTTTAATCAAGTAACTTACTTACTTTGTTTTACACCTTTGCATTGGTTCAGAAATAGGCCTGTGTTTCCATTAGGCCTTCGATGTACTTTGTTTCCGTTTCTTTATCTTGGCCATTCCATTAGCCTATATCGATTCAAAGGATATGTTGTTTGGAGTTGATTTAAATATGGCGTGTTTTATAACGCACTTTTCTATATAAAGAATTATGAAAAAACATTAAATCGGTTTCAGACGTTACGTTTTTAAAACACATGCGATTTCGATTCGCTAATATATATTTTTTAAATAAAAAAGTGTAAATATTGAGCACGCACGTAATTTATATTAAATTCACTGTAACGTTCTGCTTCTCTATGTTAGCAAAGAACTGTATGAGACTTTGTTTTCGATCATGTTACAGCATTTAGAAAAGAAAGCGGAATCTAGGAGAAAGTTTTATTGGTATGCAAATCTTTAGGACCGTTTTGTAGGGTTGATTCTTGATTTAGAAGAGGAAAAGGTTTAACTGGAAGTGGGTGGAATTAAATAGCATTGTTCGCGAAGGAATTTCTTAATCCTTTTGTGCCCAGGAGAGATCCGATGGATGAAATTTGGAATTTTTCATTGCATTATGTAAATTGAAGTCTAGTTGCACGAGCTCATTTTCACCAGTGAGAATTTAAGTTTCATTCGGGAAATAAAATTAAATCAAAATTAGATAGTTTCATTTTCCTTATGACATTTGCTACAAATTGAAAAATTATTGCACCTTGACTATTCACCATTTTAAAAAAAAAAGGATGTAATGAGCAATTTCAATTTTTTCACCGTTAAATTTTTTTATATTTGCAATTTTAAAAAAGTTGAAACTTTGAGTTCGTAATTCAAATATTTCAGGGCTTCAAATGACCCAAAATTTCAATTTTTCATATATTTTTAAAGCAAAAAACAAAATGAAGAAATTATAAAAGAATTTTCGATTTGAATTTAAAATTCAATCAGGAAATCAGTTTTCAAAATTTTTCAGGCTTTCAACAACAATTTTTGGAAAATGATGTAATATCTTATTCAAAGAAATGAGTAAAATTTTCTTAAATTCTACTCATTTTTCGAATAAGAATGTATCAAATATCTGTACAATTTGGCCCAAAATTTGTAAAAAAAATCTTACACTTTTTGCAATAATTTTCTCGAATTTTAACTAATTTTCGAGAATCGAAAAATCAGCTATTGAAATTGATCTGACAATTTACCTAAAGTTTTGTCCAAACGATAAGTCTCATAATGATTGACCGAGTAAGCTGAAATTTTTATGAAATGTCAAGTGCTACTAGAGATAGAAACTTATGAATTCGAAAAAATCTATGAACCGGTTCTCGAGTTATTCGTGATTGAATTTTTCAGAAACCTGTAGCATCATGAATAAAGCATATACGAAAAATTTATAAATAATCTTTTTGATAGTATTTGAAAAAATGTACAAAAAAGGTTATATACTGTTTTCATTTTCGTGAACCGGTTCTCGAGATATTGCTGGTTACAATGTTCGAATACCTCTGGTGCCTTGAATATTGCACTTACGTGAAAATTGTTCATAATGTTTTATATAGTATTTCAAAGGGCCCGCAAAAAAGGTTATATACAATTTTCATTTTCGGGAACCGGTTCTCGAGATATTGCCGGTTACAATTTTCAAATACCTCTAGCGTCTTAAATAGACTATAGCATTCGCGTAAAATTTTAAAATAACCTTTTTAATAGCATTTTAAAAAGTCCACAAAAAAGGTGACGTACTATTTTCATTTTCGTGAACCGGTTCTCGCGGTATTTGTGACGATATAGTTAGCTTTTTTCCAAAAATTCAATTTTTTTTTCAATTATTCATTTTAAGTGAAATTTTTAGATTTATTATAAAATTGACAGTAAGAAAATCAGATTTTATAACGGATTTGCTGCGTTAGAGTTTTTTTAATTTTTAATTCTAGTGTTGAGATGAAGAAGAGGGTGAAAATTTTTCGTCGGCTGCTTGCAAGGAACTGTCAAAGTGTAGTAGGACGAAAATTTTCACCCTTACTTTTTTTTGGCTCCAGAATCGTAATTTTTCTAAAAACATGGTTGATCTTGAAAGCTTATTACATGTGCACTTTTTCAGCTCTAATCAAAAATCCTCATATAATCTCTTCATTTTGATTTTTATTTTATAAAAGTATGAAAATTTTTAATTTTGTGTACTTTGAGGCCTTGAAATATCTGAATTACGAACTCAAAATTTCAACTGCTTTAAAAAAATTTCAATTGTAGAAAAATTGGAGGGGAAAAATTGAAATTTTTTCATTGCATCTCTTTCTTTTTCAATGGCGAATAGTTCGGTGAAATTATTTTTTAATTTGTAGGAGATCTCGTGCAGGAAAATGAAAGTAGATAATTTTAATTTGATCCTAATTCTTGTGTGAAATTTTAATTTTCACTGGTGAAAATGAGCACGTGCAATAAATTGACTTCAGTTGACGTGATGCAATGAAAATTGTCAAATTTCACCCGTCTGATCTCTTCTGGGCATGAAAGGGTTAATATTTTTACAATTGTGTGATCTCGAAAGAGAAGGAAATCATTGGGAATAATGTTTAGGTGCCTATTTATTGAACTACGTATTTATTGTTGACTTTGGTTAGTGATTACGAAATATTTACTCTATCGAAGGGTTAAGGATGCATTTGAAATTTAATTAGTTGTTTTTTTCCGTCGATGATTCATGTACGAGTGTATTTGTTTGTATTCGGTAATTTGGAACGTTTTACGTTTACTTTCGTATACATTGCTGGCTTTTATGACGCAATAGTTTGCAAACAAACGGTTTCTTTCATTAAACAGCCGAATAATATGATGGAAAAAACCTTCGTGGTGAATTTTTTTCCATTTTAAATGAAACGTAGATATGCAATGTTTACTTATTTTTCTCAACGTTACTTCATAGGTCGATTCTAAACTAAACTTGCATACGAAAACATGGGGAAAAAGCTCTGGCAAGTGGCGAAGGTACGTAACAGCGCCAACGCCGGGCGTTATTTGTACAATCGATCGTTTTATCGCGTCCCCCACCACATAACTTCAACCCCAAAATTGCTTCGACCAATGGCGTCGCAGAAATAAGATTTCATTTCGGCAAGATTACATCTCCACCCTCATCCAACGGCGAAAACCTTTTAAAATCGTCGCATTTTGACGTCTTTCGGTCTTTTCTCTCCTTCTTTTTACTTTATTAAACATTTTATCGAATGACTTTATTCACGTTCTGTAAACATCGCGGAGCGTATAAACTGACTGAGAATTGCTGAGCTGCGCAACGAGAACCCGGAATATGACCGATATAAAAGATCAATTTAGCGGAAATTTTAGGCTTTTGTCCAAATATGGTGAGAATTTCCATGTATTGTCATTTAGATTCGAACGGTATTGTCGGAATGCGTCAAATAAGGGGTAGAATTGAGCCATTGGTGCGAGTAAATAAAGGTTTTATTTTCGATATTACGGAAATGAGATGAATTTGGGAGTGTTAGTGAAGATATTTTGGTAGAGGAATGATAGATGTAGTTTTATTTCGGTTGTGTGGCAAGGTGATGTCTTATTTTGTATCGAAGGTGAAAAGGAAATACGATTGTTGGATTTGGTGGATTATTTTTGGGAAGATTTGTCAGGAAATGAAAGATCGGCGGATTTATGTCTGAATTTAGTTCGTGTACTGGCGGATGTTTCTCTGTAGGAATAAAAAAATAATAGTCTGGAGGTTTTTGGAATTAACGTTGGTAATAATTTTATGGTCAGATTGATATTTATTTTTCCGGATTAGAATTGGCTGAATTCAACTTTTATCAGAATTTTCGATGTAAGATCTTATAAATTTAAATTCATATCGTGTTTTGTGTATGATATGATGAATGTTCATATACTTATCAGGTATTTAATCCAAGAGGTAACCGAGTTCAAAATCTCAGGGGTAAAAATCCGACTAACGTTGCGTAAAAAATGTAATTTTCTATTCCATTGCTTTTTAAGAGGGGGCAAATTGGCGAATTTAGCTTTTTTTTCTTTCGTGTGTGTTGGTTGAACCCGAGTAGTTGGAAAAAATTTTCATGGTTATTACTTATTAGTGCCTATTTAATTCATTACAAACTAAATTCCATGTATTTTTTCCTTCTTTGCTCTTTATCTACCGAACATGTAGGTACTCGAGTGAAGTGAAGAGATTTTCAGGCACCATTGTAAAATTTTCAGTATTGAAATCAGAAATTCATTAGGTACCTAGTACCTATTTCATTGAAAATTGAATTTTCTCCTTTAAATTTTATGTTTCTAAGTGTAAAGTCTAATCAGCGGTTTGGCCTACATTTGAACAAATTTTCATTCTAAGGCTTCGCAGCGGGCAGCGATCAGATTTTTTTTATGACACCATGTACACTTGTACAGCAACTCAGGCTTTTATATTTTCAGAAAAAAATGTAAAAGAATAAAAATACCTATATACCTATCACCCGAGCTATATGAGAGCGAAAATGTTGAAAAATTGCAACTTTAGCCAAATAAATGGATTGATCTACGTTTTTAATATATATTTTTTTTAAATCAAATGATGGCTGTAATGCATAACGTTTGTCAGTTTTTCCATATTTTGAAAATTTTGTCGAAAAGAAATATTTTATCTAATAATATAGAATAGGTACCTGCCTATTTTAAGAAGTTTACCTATTGCTATTTGTCAAATATTAGTCGTGAGGCAATGTACCTAAAATGTCCAGAATTTTTCATTTTGATTATTACCATAGATAGGTATGTTTTAGGGTTGGGATCATCCAAAAAAGATGCGACCAGAAATTTTAAACTAAAAAGTTAACAAAATTTGACGAAATGATATTTTGGAAGATTCGTCGCTTTTGACGCCCCCTTCCCCATCCCCCTTCATTTCCACATTACATATGAAAGTATGATACATAGACATTTGCTTAGATGTTTTGGGCTAATCTATTTATAATTTTAGAAGGATTGTTGCAATTTTTGAAGGCAGGGGCCTAGAACACATTTTATAAACATAACCAGTTACAAATTTATAAAAAAAGAAGTACTTGAACGACTAGATCAGATTTTAATTTTTTTTAATATTATAAAAATAATACGAGTACTTATAGGATAAGGTACATAGAAGCAGGCACGCATTTACAGGGGGGCGCAACAGACTATAGCCCGTAGCGACAAAATTCTGGGGCAGTAAATTTTGAAGAAAAAAAAATCAAAGAATTAAAAAATATGTGCCAGCAAATTTTGAAAATAAAATAGAAAATTTTTCATTGCAATCTTGCCAACTTCCGATTTTTATAATAAATCAAAAATTTTCTTAATTTTTCATGCTAAAAATTAATTTTTGCAAAAATCGAATGTTGGCAAGACTGCAATGAAAAATTTTCATTTTTTTAATCGAAATAATTTTTCTGCATCAATAGGAGCCCTTTAGATCTAGTTTTGGTTCTAATCATAGGTTATTTCATTTTTTTGTAACTCAAAAATCACGATTTTTCAGCCACCTGCAATTTTTTGACCTCCTGATAGAGGGCAATAAGTGGTATCCAATTTCGAGGTCAATGGCCTGGGGAGGTGTAGAAACTTAAATTGCACTTTTTAAGTTGGATGACCGAGGTATTCGTACCAGGCAGGTGACCAACCCAAAAAAAAAAGACTGCTTTTTTAAAAAATGACCCCACTTTGAGCACCCTTAGATCCCTCTTTATTTGAGCTAGGAGTCTAAAATTTTCTAGGATGCATCTCCAACTCAAAATGAACCACCCCCTTGGATTTGATCGAAATCCGAGTTGTTTTTTTTCACTCCACTCTAAAGTACATGTTAACTAAAAGGTTTAATAAATTGTTTCACAAAAATACAATTTTTGAAGGGGGAGGGAGTGGAGGATAATGCTTGTCTGAAAAATCGGCGTTTAAATTTTAGCCCAGAGCAGCAAAATCTTAAATCTGTCCCTGCATACCTAGAAGAATTGACTTAATGACTTATTCTAAAATATCATCAGATTTTGAGACACCATTCTTCAACATTTTGTCAGACTTTTTTGGACTTGAAAATTTTTTTAAATTTCTGTTGACTTTTAGAGTTTTTTGGATTCGAAAAATTTTTAAATATCCACTGACTTTGAGACATTTTGTCAGACTTTTTTGGATTTGTAACTCAACTACTCAAGGCCGCCGAATTACTTGAAAATTTTTAAATTGCATTATATGAAATTTTGCACATTCAGATACATTCATCATTTTCATTACATAAAAATTATGCTTTTGAATGCGTTTTTCTGGAAAAGTTTTCGTCCTCGCTTTGCTCGCGGGCCTAATAACCTCACATAGTTATTTTGATTGAACAATTGATATTTTTTTTAAATATTTTCATAAAATCAAATTTTTTTCTGGCCAAGTCCCCCACTTCGAATGATTGCCTGACTATGCCACTACATGGATTTGTTTGTTTGAATGAAAGTTAGTTACATAAAATTTGTAAATAAAATTTTGACCTAGCTAATACAAAAATTTTCAAATTGAAAAACGAATTCTAACGATGTTTTCCTTTTGACAAAAATTTCGAGAGGCCTTCGTCAATTATTTGAGCCAGTGACCAAAGAGTTTAAATCGGGCATTGTCTCATAATGTTCTTGAAGTGCCTTCTACAGGTATTTGAAATTGTGATGAAAAAAAGCAGTTAGTTATACAGGAACAACTTACCTAATCTAGTTTTGATGATATATTTCTATTGTTTCTCAAAATCTAGCATTTCAATAACGAATCATAAAAATATACCTCAGCAAAGGAAACAGCTGACCTCTTCTGGTTCTCTCCTCTTCTGCTGATCTGAAAAAATTGGGCTAACTTTTGTGCAAAAAAAAAGAGTAGATAATACTGCATTTTTCATTTAAAAAATCGCACATTTTAATTTTGAAAATTGAACTGTTGGTAATTTTTAATTTTTCAATTCTTTCAATAGTTTTCCATTCCACCTTACTACCTGAGTGTAAGTTATATGCGAAGTGTGTTTTCACTAACATTCAGTACCAAATTAAAACTGCATAAATCAGTCGATTTTTCTGCCTTTTGTAACTATCTGATTTTATTGATTCATATTTTCAGACCGGAGTGATTCAAGAATTTGTAGTAATGGGGAAAATTGAATTGTAGCTATTCAGCAGCGGCCTCGTGAGCTTTAGGTATTTCACTGGTGAGGGGGGGATTTACTCGTATGACTTTTCGTAATAAAAAACCATAAAAATGTAAATTTAAGTAGAGAGAGATGGAAAGAGGATATTTAAATATGTTTACTTTCTTACGCCGAAAAAAAGCAGAATTTAATTAATTTTTGTAATATTATTATTTTTTTATAAACATAACTCATCTATAGATACCTACTTTTTAAAAGTTTAAAGAGCCGAACACAATGCTATTATGTCTCGTGAAATGTATAAAAGTCAAATTTTGAAACGATCTAAAATTTTTCCAAATTCAAAAGTCAACTGGTCACTTTATAAAATTTTTTAAAATCAAAAAACTCCGAATTTCTGAAATTTTCAAAGTCCAAAAAATCGTTTTAATTCCGAAGAATTTTTCAAGACCAGAAAGTCTAAAATAGCCTATCAAAATGTCTGAAAATCAGCGTGATCTCTGAAATTTTCCAAGTCCAAAAATTCAGTGCAAATCTGAAAATTTTTCCAAGTCCAAAAAACTCTGACCAAATGTCTAAAAGTCCAAGTGACGGAATTTCATGTTGGAATTTGCCAGGTTTGATCATGGCAAAAGCATATCCTATGCTAAAAAGTTATCTTATGGGTGTACTTTAGTAGGTAATTTAAGTAGGCAAAAAACATGAAATTCTATCGAAGAGATTACAAGCGAACAAATGCTCGAATTTTTTTCATTTTTGGATATGTTGTTTAGAAACGTTAGATCTAGGTCCCCACGAAATTTGTTATTGAAAATTTTCATTTATATATCATTTTTTCATGGATTCAAAGGTAGATATTTTGAGC
>FIZU01038942.1:0-13796 GCA_900064475.1 Pseudococcus longispinus | reverse complement strand
ATCGTGATGCGTCATCTTCAAAAATGCAAAAAAACAATTTTTTCGTCCATTTTCCTCCCTTAAATGGGTCATTTCTGGACGAAGTTTTTTTTTTGAAATATATCATTAATGACACCAAAATACATCATCAACCAGCATTTGGACCAAATTCGTTCATTTTTTCCTTTTTTCCCAAAAACACCCAAATGACGCCATTTTGAGGATCCACAACCTCTTCAAGATGATCTAGGGGCCTAAAAATCACCATTTAACATACCAAAATGTTGTTTTTTTCTGTTTCAAATTTAAAATATTTCCAAAAAAAAGGTTGTAAAAAGGTCAAAAAATAACAAAATTTTGATTTTTTCTGTCCTAGATATAAAAATTTTTCCAAAAAAGTTTTTGAAAAGGTCTAAAAAATATTCAAAAATGATCTAAAAATGCTAAACAACTCGCCTAAAATGTTGGAAAATTATTTAAAAACTATGAAAAATAACAAAATTTTGATTTTTATTCTCCTAAAATATTGAAATAATGAGGAAATTTTGATTTCTTCTGTCCCAAATTTGAAAATGTTTTCCAAAAAAAGATCGAAAAATTTTTGAAGAGCAACAAAATTTTGATGTTTTTAGCTTCAGATTTGAAAATTTTTTTCAAAAATTGGAAAAAATCTCAAAAAAGTCTCCAAAAATGTTTAAAAAGTGTGAAAAATAAGAAAATTCTGATTTTTCCGTCAAAATGTTGAAGTAATAACAAATTTTTTTTTCTGTTCCAATTTTTAAAAAAAATTTACAAAAAAATTTAAAAATCATCGAAAAATGTTTAAAGAGCGACAAAGTTTAAATTTTTTTCTGTTTCAAATCTGAGAGGAAATTTCTTTTCTTTTCAATATTTAAAAAATATTTTCAAAGATGTTGAAAGAATGAAACGCCAAAAAAACCATATCACCCTCTCAAAATTTTTTTTCAATTCTTTGAATATTTCAAAGAACCAAAAAATTAGGAAAATTTTGGCCAATTTTTTTAAAAATTTCCTCGAGTGTACCGACATAGTGACCACAATTCATGAAAATTTTTCACCCATCCCCTCCAAATATATCGTGAATATAAGTTCCGATATTCAGGGGGTGATAATTCAGGAATGGGTGGGGAGGGGGGGGTCAAAAATTCCGGTGGTGAGTTTTTACATCAGGGGTAACATTTAGGACCACTTTCGAGGAAATTTGGGTCAAGGGCCCATTTCACTATCTCATCAGGGAAGGCTCTTTCATTTTTCTAAAATTAAGATTCATCTACCTTTAACATGGTATCAGCAACCACAATAATCGGTCTCTTCAACAAATGAGCTAAAGCCAATACATGAATTTCTTCCAGACTTTCGTAAATATTGCCATATAAATCTCCTTTACCAGCACTACAAAACATAAACAACGTAACATCAATAATTAATCACAAATATGTACACAATGATCACGTTTTTTCGATGAAATACTTTCAAAGTTTCATATCAGAAAAGATTAAGCCAATAGTAAAAATCACAGTCAATCAATACTATAAAAATTTGATCATCATTTGGTGAAATAATGCAAAAAATTCTCTAATTCTAAAGCTACGTATCAGAAAAGATTAAGCCAATAGCAAAAATCACAGTAAATCAATACTATAAAATTGATCATCATTTGGTAAAATAATGCAAAAAAAAATCTGTAATTCTAAAGTTACGTATCAGAAAAGATTAAGCCAATAGTAAAAATCACAGAGTAAATCAATACTATAAAATTATTCATCATTTGGTAAAAAATTATAAAAATATTCTCCAATTCCAAAGCTTCGTATCAGAAAAGATTAAGCCAATAGTAAAAAATCATAGAAAATCAATACTATAATAATATTCTCATCATTTCCCGAAGCTACATCACAACCCCTTAATCCAATTTCAAATCATCTATCTCACCTTACGATACTCTGGCGTCTAAGTCTAGGAACGGTCGAAGCCATACTAACAATAGCATTCCATTCACGTCTCCATTCAACTTCCGAATACACCAATCCAGCTTGAGCGTTTAGGATACTTTGCTGTCGTTTCCATCGTCTCCACAAAGCTTCCCTATACGTACTCTGGCTCAAAAAACTATGCAGATTTCTACGCAGCGTCAATAAACGATCATGGAATCCCCAAACACCTGTTGGTAAAGTTTAAATTAAAACTTGGCTCGTTACCCAGTTTAGCTGATTCGTTCGACTTACCCAAAGAAGCAGCATGAAGTAAACAATTTCCATCTCCGGAGGTAGACAGGGGCCATAATCTTTGGGCAAATGATGTCCACCAGTTTAGACGATTAGCTTGTTCTAACGATGATTGGGTTGATATAGAGATTAAATCTTTTTCCAGGAACTCTCTGAAATCATCTGCGAAATTTACGCATAAGTATGGCTCATCGATCAAGTATTCAGCGATTTAAAAACCATTAACAATGTTATCAGAAAAGATTAAGCCAATAAGTACTTATCATACGTGTTCAAATTATTACGTTTCATCATGATTGGTTGACGACGAAAACATCGATACGTAAATAATACCATTATAATATATTACCTGGAAATTGGGTAAAATCCGGTAAAGTGAACGTATAAACAGGTGTTTCAATCGATAGATACTCCTCGTCGGTATTATCAACTAAAGCTAGTTCCGATCGGACTCTCGAGACAATATTTACATTATCGGTGGCACGAGATATACCACGATTCAGCGTCTTATCTGTAATTGGATAATAGGTACACAATTAGTCACACAAGCAAATTATCCGAACGAAAATACGCAAGAGCACGTTACTCACATTCAGATCTATAATTTTCCTTATTATCTGACGTCGAATTGCATCGATTATCCACACTGTCGACGATTTCGTTCACCATGGCGATATCCTGATCTGCAATATTGAAGTTTCCATTCAAATCATCTTCCGATATCAAACGATTACCGATACCATTGGTAGTGATCACGTTGAAATTCTGATTATGCTCAGACGTTATACTGGTTTCATCTTCGTCAACCCATTTCAAAGGACTATGAAGGAGGCACGCCTCCTGGTGAGCTTTAACTCCCTCCACGATTCACACAAAATGATTTTCCTGAAAAACAACGAACGATTTATGAAAAGTCATTACAAGCGGGGCGCGGATTTGATGGCGGATACGAAGAAACACGACGCGAACACACTAAAAATAACACCAGCGATGTGCAATCACCCGACTGTATTTTTTTCTTTCTATATACGTGCATTAAAATTAGTCAATACGACCGAGGGAAAAATTAATTACTTAAATATTTATTTGTAACCTTGAAACGTAATTTTCATCTCAGATAGTCCGACGTGTTTAAGGTAGCAATCCTGCCGTATCAGCCTGCGTAAATAATTCGCCATCCGAAAAAACACAACTAAAGGTAATTACTTACTAATTATTGAAGTGCCAGTGTGATCTTCGTGTAAATAAACTCAGATAATGATAATTTACACGCTGATATCATTCATTCTACCATCACCACTCGTTTTTTTTCAATTACTGAGATACAGCAAGGCTGCGAACGAGAGAGACGGTTGAAAAAAAAATTCAACGTACTTGGGTGTTTTTTTCAGCGGGCAAATTGTTCTCAAATTGCGTCGTAGTTTTTAATTTTCTGTATAGAGCGCTCTCTAGAGGCGATTTTTGGAACTAAATTTGTACGTTAATGATTTGGCTTTGTGAGTGATTGTGGGGATTTTTTTGTTTTTTTCATTTTTTCTTTTTTTTTGCAATGGAAATCTTGGGCTGCAATTTTTTGCAACAATTTCTAAATTTTAAATTTACAATTTATAATATGTAATGAATTTTTTTAACCTGGCGATGTTTTACTTATTCTTTTCCAGTACGAATAGAATAGTTCCTCAATTCTTGATGTTTTCTACGCTGGAAAAGGATAATTCAGTATCGAATTAGGGACAATTTTTTTTGCTCTTTATTCGTATGTAGCTCTTACGAAAAACTTCTCAGAACAAAGTAAGGTATTTCTTATGATATGATTCAATGTGTGAAAATGAAAACTGAACTGAAAGGTATCTAATTCTAAATATTCAATCAATTATTCACCAACGTTCTCAGAAAAAACTAGAAGGTATAAAATAACGAATTTTTCATCAATTATCATTCTCAAAACTCGATGTTTTCCATCTCCATCCAGATTTTTATACAATGTATGTAATGTGTACACTGATACATGCTGATACTCATTACGTAGTCTATATATGTTACAGGTTTGAAGTACGAACGTAGGTAGTCTGTTGAACTTGTTAAGACACATTCAGAACATCAAAAGTAGAACAGTCGAGCCGGCGTATACGTTTAAGACGGACGTGTGTTAACATCATGTTAATTCTTTTCATATTATTATTATACCAAGTAGACGAATTCGAATCAACCAATCATGTAAAACGTTTTATTAACCCATTAAGCGACGCATTCATCAACTCGATTAATTCGTTGAACACGACGTGGAAAGTATGTACTTATAAGATATTTTTAGGGTTTTTTCCATTTGTTTATATATAATTCAATATTTGTAAACAAATGGATATGCAAAACACTTGATTTTAGGCTGGTCGTAATTTCCACCCTTCAATCAACTACGAATTCCTCAAAGGCCTAGGAAACGCTTACGATGCAAAACTTGAAGAATCCATAGACTCTATCGTTGTTACCAATATATCAGCAAATCTACCGGATGAATTCGATTCACGAGTTCGTTGGCCGAAATGTCCCACAATAAGAGAAATACGAGATCAAGGATCGTGTGGATCGTGTTGGGTAATTTTTATTCCTACATTGTGCTTTTGTTTAGAAATTTTTTTCAAAGAGTTGAATTTTTCAGGCGTTTGCTGCCGTTGAATCAATGTCCGATCGAGTATGCATACATTCGGATCAAAAAAAACATTTTCATTTCTCAGCCGAAGATCTATTAACTTGCTGCAAAGCTTGCGGTCAAGGGTGTCATGGAGGTAGTCATAAACTAGCTTGGAAGTATTGGGTAGAAAATGGTATTGTTAGCGGCGGATCGTACAATTCACACGAGGTTTGTAAACATGTACAAAAGGTATTGTTATAAGATGTAAATTCAGGGTCAAATTTGAAAATTCGTTTTGAAATTTTACAGGGTTGCCAACCGTATCGGTTTCCTCCTTGCGAACATCATGAAATGGGTCCTAGGCCTAATTGTTCCAAGTATGGTCCTACTCCACAATGTGTCCAGTCTTGTCAATCGAATTATGTAGTTTCGTATGAGAACGATTTAAATTTCGGTAGGTGTAGGCCTATTTGAGCCATTTTCTGTTTCTTTGATAATATTTATTTTATAATATGATTACAGGTAAAATATGGTACTCTGTAGCCAGCAACGAGGAAGCAATCAGGACTGAAATCTACAATAATGGTCCTGTTGAAGCATCTATCTCAGCTTACGAAGATTTTTACGTTTATAAATCTGGTAATTTTGATTCGTTTGTTTCAAAAATTCAAAAAAAAAATATTTAATCTCATACATGCTCATTTTTTGATTCTAGGTGTATATCAACACGTCAAGGGTAATTATGTATGTGGCCACGCTATCAAAATCATCGGATGGGGTACCGACCAACCCACCAATACTCCATATTGGCTGGTATCAAATTCTTTCAACTCAGATTGGGGTGATCACGGATACTTCAAGATAAAACGAGGCGTAAACGAGTGTCAAATAGAGGACGATGTTACGGCTGGAATTCCATTATGACGTAATTTTTAAACCTCGTCAACTCAAATTCGTCGTTTTCGTGACGACAGGAAACGAACAATGATAAAATTCTGTGATATGATGCAAATTGTGATATCCACTTAAATGCGAACAACATTAATAAAATATTTCTTCGGTGTTTCTAATTAATTCGTTATCAATCACAAGTGCAAAAAATCAAGACGCAGATACTTAAAGCAATTTACTTCTGAATATGAAACAAAGTTTATAACAAACATCTACGAGAATAATACAGAGACGTTATTAGCAACATGTTCCATAAAAGATGACATTTCTAAGTATTTCAACGCTTATTACGAAAAAATTTGGCAATTTTTTTTTTTACTAAATAAAGTATAAAAAATTAAGAAATAAAGAGAAATACTTCGTTTAGAAAAAATCAGAAAACGATGTCATCGAATTTTATACAGGACGGACAGCAAAACAAAAGAAAATCGATTCGGAATCCTACGTAAGAAAAAAAAAAGAACCTAATCTACTCTGGTACAGGAACTTAGTTAAAATGTCGATCTTAAAATTCGACATTGTTTCTCGTAATGAAAAAAACTACTCTATTGGTACCCCCCGATTATGTACGTATTTTGACATTTGCCAACGGTAAAAACAACAACAACGTAATTAACCTTTTCAATATCACGAAGCCATCTTCGCAATTAAAATTCACCACTAAGAAGCCGAAAATGTTGTAAAACTTGAAATAAAAAATTGCCAAAATAAAACTAAATAAGAATAAAATAAAAAAAAAATCGTAGGAATAGTTTTTCAAAGGAGAGAAAAAAAAAGATTATTAAATGCAGAAAAAAATTATATACATCATTAACAATAATAAAATAACCTTTCACCGTACACAAATTAAAAGGAAATTAAAATAGATTGTACCTATTTAAAGTATAAAAAAAAATTAAAATACAACTGACATAATCTACGTTATCACAGATGATACAAACAGTAACAAAATTGTAACTTTGTAAAAACAGGGTGATGTAATGGATAAAAAGTTACTCGAGGGATTTTTTCATTTTCTTCGACAAATGTCGTCACATCGTCGTACAAAAGTGGATATTTCGGATGTATTTTTAACCAAATCGTTATTTCGCATAAATTAAAACATGAGATCGATTAAACTCGCGCCTTGATTTTGAATATTATTTCAAAAGACTAGTCATGAATTGTCCATACTCAAAGTTTCGCGATCACAGATTAATAGAAATATAATATAAAATAATAACAACAGTCAATCAGACCAATCTCGGCGCTTGATTTTTTTTCTACCATCTTCCTACCGTGTGATTTTTTTCACTTTTATCCTCTTCCACAATATTTTTGTACAGTCGCTCGTCAAAGAAAACAAATTGTACACAATAAATTACATCTGTAAAAATTTGTAACTAGCATATAACCTATGATAGAGAATTATTAATGGTATATAAACTTAGATTACATTCTTATTGCTTACTAAAGAGTAAAAAACAATACGAGTGTTTTGTTTGTTTTGTGCTTTTTTACTCGATGTAGTATTTAAGTTATAATAATGATCAGTCGAATGATTATCGCAAACTTTTAGGAAATATTTCGTTAGGATGTAGATTTTGGTTCGCTATGCTTGTTTCATTTTGCCGCATACACTGCTGAAATAATAAGATAAACATGGGTTAGTTGTGAAAAAGCGTTTTTTTTCGACGGTAGGAAAATTGACCAGGAAATTTGACGATTTCAAAATGCTACAACTCCTTAAATAAGAGAAATAGGCAAAATATGTATATAACTAATTTTACAGTACCAGTCAAGACCAATAAAATAAGTTATGTATGACTTTCGCCTATCTCGCATATTGAGCGAGTTATCAGCCTTTAATTATTTTAAAACGGCATAACACCTTTAATATGAGAGATAGGCAAAAATTGTACATAATTGATTTTGTAGGTTTTGATACACTCTATAAAAAAGGTTATATACAATTTTTTCCTATCTCATATATTAAGCGAGTTAATCACTATTTAAATACTTCAAAACATCATAACACCTTCAATATGAGATACAGGCAAAAATTACTTATAACAAATTTTGTAGATTTTTATATAACTTATAAAAAAGGTTATATAAATATTTTGCCTATTCCAAATATTAAAGGCGATACAACGCTTCAAAGTTATTTCAGTGTTGCCAGTGTAGGAATTTGGTGACCCTGGTCGTCAAAAAAAACGTCAAAATGAAAATAATATGTAGTTAATCCAATTTATAAAGTACGATTATATACCTCTTTCTTCTTCTCCCACGTTTTCATGGCATTTTTATATTTCTGGAATTCGTGACACCAGTCCGAATACACTTTATGGTAATCTACCGATTTACCGGGCGGCGAGCATCGGTGTGTTTCTACAGCTAAATTATATACACAAAGTAACGAGCCAGCTAACCAGCATTCGTACAATCCGGCGTCACTTTCTGAAACGCCGACGACCACAATTCCACCTTCGCTGGTACTAATATATTTATCGATTCTGAAATAATACCAACAAAATAATCGTATAAGATAAAGGTTGATTGGTTGATAGGTATGGTTTATGGAATAAAAATGATATTTTTTAAACGTTTACGTACCTATAATTAATCATGTATTTGCCTTTTTCTTTACTATAATGGTACCAAGTTACTGGATAAGATCTGAGCACTTCTGGCATTTTGACGAAGCAACTTAAATGAACACTTTGACCGAACGTCACCAGTAATTTCTTCTTACCGAGGGAACTATCACAGATTGTACGTGACGTGTTGCCGACATCTTGTAATAATCTGAAATATTTGATACAAATGTGTTAGATCATTGTAAATTTTCCTCAAATTGAAAAAAAATACAGGGTGTGCATGTTGCAATTTAGCTCCTTTCATTTCATATGACAACTTAAGTGACACCGGTGCATGGCAAATTGTAGACTGAGAGATTTGCAGGAGCAAAGTTATTCCACGCAACTACATTTTTTTACAATGAAGGTTTCATTGGATAAGGTTGGGTGAAGTCATTAAAAAAGTAAGAAACATTTTTGCCTATCTTTCATTTTGAAGGAGCTAAATTCAATTTTAAATAGGTATCCAAGCACTTTTTATGCAGAAAGATCCCTCACTCCTTTAGAATAAAAGATAGAAAAAATTTATTAGTTCTTAGAAGGGATCTGTGAAAAGTGCTAGTCGCTGATCTGAACGAAAAATTGCCTATGTGTAGGTCCTCAAGGCATAAGTCAGAAACGGGGCTAGTTTGGAAGGTACAATGCTGCTAAAATTTGAAAATGAAAGAAATTAGAAATTCAAAAGGTTTGAAATAATGAAAAACTAAAATGTACATGGCAATGATGTTGTGGAATGCATATTTTGCCTAACTTGATATTTTAAGGAATAGTGATGAGGGTGCCATATTCGATGCTGACACTTTGAAAAAATATGGAATATTTATTTGGAGTGTTTTACACTTCCCAGATTTTTTTGGGAATTTTTCGAGCTCCCCCCCCCCCTACAGCTCATAAAAACCATTGTTTTCACATATTAAAATTAGTTTTTCAATATTTCAAACTTTTTGAATTTTGAATTTCTTTCATTTTCAAATCGTGGCAACACTGTATTTCTCAAATTAGCACCGTTTCAGACATACTAAATACATTGGATGTGTTACGCCTTGAGAACCTACACACAGGCAACATCTCGTTCAAATAGGCGACTAGCTGCAGTTTTTAGTTTTCACAGGTCCTTCTTAATCTTTCAACTTTAAAAATATGCAAATTTGTCATACAGCCTTTTTTGCGGGTCTTCAAAAATTATCCCAAAATCCAAATTGAAAAATATGAGTTAATTATTTCAGAACCCGAGCCCCTCAAAATGTCAAAATATGCATTCCTGATCGCACCAATGCCTAAGTTGTTGTTCATTTGAAACATTGAAGGAATACATGAAAAATTCAAACAACTATGGTGCCTTGAATCTCAAAATATGCAACTTCATCAACACTTGCGTAATTAAGGTTGCGGTATCGCCATTTATAAGGCGCTAAACAAGAATAAAAACACCCTGTATATTTGATATTTGATTTTTACACGTGGAAACGATCCTTACCCGGCTTGATAAGGTTTACACGAACCACTATCTTTATCCCAACCACAGTATGGATCACGAACACATCTGAGACAGCTGTCATAACGATGATTACACATAATGTAGTCGATCTGGTGGACTCGTTCGTCAGATGCAATGTATAGAGACTTATGCTGTTGAAAAAAGCTCAATTAGTCACCTCATTTAACAAAAAAACACAACTGCAGACAGGGATGCGACGATATGTATCGATACAGTATCGACAGAATCATCAAGGATCATGATCTTTTAATGCTATCGAAAACGGCTGAAAACAAGCCAAAAAGGCCAAAATGTTTCGAAACTTTTAGTCGGTATTTCGCGATTCTGGCAGATCAAAATTGAACAACAGGATCAATAAGGATCATGATCTGTATCGTGATACATATCGTTGATATTTTCGTATCTTCGCATCCCTGACTGTAGAAGAACAAAATACTCCAGGAAAATGATGCATACTTCTCGAGATATAGACATAATCCTAATAGGTAATCCGGATGTGACTTCGAAGATATCCAATAAAGAAGAATGCGAATGTCCTCCTTCGTCATGCCACTGGACGATCTTATAAACATATCCTAAGTTCGTGCCAGCGTAATAAACTGTGTAGTGGTATCGTTTACCGAACACGTCATATTGTAAAGGATCTACAACTAATCGAGTGAATAACAGATCACGTTTGAAATATACAGGTTTATTATCTTTATGGGCTACAGCCTCGTCCATCAAAGGGTGAGATCGGATGAAGTTCAATACTGAATCTGTAAAAATTCCCAAAATTAATATACAATCCTTCGAAGAGATTTCTTTCCCCGTGGGTTCAATTTGCAGCAACTTACCAGGTAATGTTTCGGTATCATTGACACATACTCCAGGTCTGGGCTCAGGTACCTTATTGGACAGAACTGGCAACCAAGCCGAACTGGACGTAGCTTGCTCCTTGAATTTACCAGCAAAAGCTTTTTCAATATCTTCCAAAGTAAAGGCGCAAATAGCCGATCCCATAAGTCCAGTGGTAGAAGTGGTAAACACACCGTAGAATTTATTATCGTCGCCGTCCACTTTGTACACGCTCTCTGCAACACAATCGTAGTCGTTTATCCACCTACTCAATTTCGTATCCCATTATCGACGTTTATTTTCAAATACTTACGTATTTCGTTGAAGTAAAACGGAAACTCTCCGGGTATCGAGCAATTCAGTCGAGCTTTTAAATACGTAGCCCAATTCTGACTAAGGATGTTTTTACCGCCGGTGTCCCTTTTGCAAATACGAGCCACTCTGGAGTACACGCTTTTACCACAATTGATGTATTCGACCGCGGTTTCCCGGAAGAAGAAGAATACGTATTGGCCAACGTCGTAAGATCCCACGAAATCTGGTTCTGCGAAGAAAAACAAAACGTAGGATTTTAGTTTACTCTCCAGATCAAGTGGTTTGAAACTCGCAAGAAAAATCATTTTCATTCGGGTTAATCAGCAAGTACTTTTGGAACTATAAGTTCATTCGGTGGCTTCACAGTTAATAATACGTTTCACATCTACTACACACATATTTCCTTTTATATGTACTCGCTAAGCCTATATAACTTCGTTAACGTATTCCATATAATTTATTTGACAAAAGACCAACGTACCAAGATCATTTACCCAATTCGTATATAATCGCACTGCCTTCAACAATAAGTTCCTTTATGTTCTCCAACACTCACTTATTCGGTTATGCATGCAGCATAAATTTATCTTTTTGTAATTGGGAAATTTACTCTTCGAATTCCTTTTCCTCGCATGTTCGTTTCGGAGCTTTTTCATCGACGAAACTTTCTTCAAACTTGGCTCGTAAATTATTCTCCAGAGTCGAGATGAGAATATTCACAATACATAAGACAAAAAATTATCTAGCTGCCGGATATGCCTCGCAATAGGCAACTTTTCCTGCATATGTGTATCATAGAAGTCAACTTTTCCTACCTACGTGTATCAAAGGTAGTATAAATTCATTTCTGAAGGCGAAAATTGGAAAAATTGTCGAGTAAAGGGAAGAATTGCTTTTGAACTTTGACGTGTAAAGTAAGTCGACTGCAGTTTCTACTTTCAACTCAGAAATACTGCAAACTCATAAATCAAATTATTGCAGATCTGATTATATTTTCAAAATGCCTCAATTTTGAAGAAGATTCCGGACATGTTTTAGAGCCAATCGAATGAACCAGCTATCATGTTCGCTTACAAGCTGTTAAACCATTTGTACAAAGAAAGAGATAACTGTGTCCAAGGCACCACCCCATTTTGATAGGGTGGTTTTAAAAAATGATTATATCGTACACGTAGAGTAGTCTACATAGTCCACCAGCACATACACAGCGATAATCCGACCGACCCAAAACGAGGGAGTTGAATGCTGGCAGTGGCACTGGCACATGTGGCTTAAAACGTCATACCATAATATCGTACACTTCTAAAAGAAGACATGGTTTTTTCATCACAACTTTTATTGTCTTGAGAATAGCAGCATCACGCACGACGTGTCAGTTAAGGTTTTTCTTCTTATACGTACACGTTTTAACCAGAGCGTTGTGACCTTTTACAAAATTCTTCCGTATGATACACATTATTGCATTACGTTTATCCTCACTAGGTACATCGTGGTGCCTATAGTTGCTGGGGGGATAATCGTAGAAATAGGCTGTTTCAATGGATTACATTGTAAGGTACCTATATAAGTATTCGAGTGTACCAAGATTTAATTCCCAAGCGATACCCGTACACTGCTGGACAATACGAAGACCAGGTATAATGGACGGTGGATAATTAATGCGACGAATAAAAGAGGGATGAGCTTTACTACGGTATAAGAATGCACACGCGACACGCAACAGTTAGTAGCAATTTGTATGGTAAGAAGGAGATACTTGTGGGTTGTGTAAGACGGGCCAAATTATAACGTCGGTTGGTCTCTTAAATGGCATACTTGATGCCATTTTCGTAATGTCATTTTGCCATCATTAGCATAATAACGATAGCGCGGAAAACGTGTAGATAGGTTTTTATGGCAGAGAGTATCGTTGCGAGACGAGTTGCTGGGTGGGGAAGATGAAATGTCTCGTTCAATTTTTACCGCTTCTGAAATGGAATCCTGTGGTGGTGTTTTTGAGAATAGCTACAGTGAAACCCAAAAATAAAACTGAGATGGAAATATTCCTAATCATACAGGGTGTTCCAGTAGCACTGCACAGCCTTCAAACGGGATAAACAGCTACCCAAACTATATAAGTGTATGCATGTTTGCTGATCCCAGGATTTGAAGAGGCAAATTTATGCACCAATCCTGTTAGATGTTTCAAAACGTTGTAAATCCGCTGATAATGCAGATAGACAATTTGTTTTGAAACTTTCTTGAAGAAATTTTCAAGCTCTGCAAAATGAATTTTATTCACGTTTTGCCTAACTCTAAAATTGAAGGGACTACATTGATTTAACAATTTGTAGGCTTCATAGCTACATCTCTAGTTTGAAGGCGGTGTACTGCTACCAGAATACCCTGTGGTGCTTCTCGCACACGTAGTGAACGTAGTAGTTTACTACTCGTTCATTAAGTGTCGGGAAAAATAGTACATAAGCTTCGGCCAGAAAACTGTATTATTGAAGCCAATGTAATATACACTCGTTCATCACTACAATACGTGTTTTCATTTGATTACAGTCTCCTTCTCATTGTAGCTTGGTGGAGTCGCCAGCTCCGAGAAGTTTAGGTAAGACAACCGCATCCGACGGTTCCCTCTCAGCATTGACTTTATATATATGGACTGCTAGCGATGAATGGGGCTATTGTCTGAACATAACTTCAAAATAAGTCGAGTGTTGCACATGTGCGCA